>MSTJ01000117.1:0-44048 GCA_001956345.1 Ramalina peruviana | reverse complement strand
TGGAGATTGCCGCCGCCCATGGAAGAGGTGTCGGATCCGTCCGATTGCTTGGACGAGATTCTGGTGCGGCCGAGCTGCTGGGATAGCATCGACATGGACGATTGGCGCGGGGGGCTCGCAAAGGATGGGAAGGGAGGGGAGAGCTCGCCGGCCGGTTCTTTCGTTGCCTGCGAGGATGGGCTTGCCCCTGGATGGAGGTTGCGTAGTGGCGAGCCAACGGGGCCAAAGGCGGAAGGTGAGCTGCCGTGATTGCTGCCGGTGTCTTGTTGCTGTCGGCGCGCGAAGAAGGCGCCGTAACGTGACGGGCTTCCTTGGGTGTTCGGTGATCCAACCGGGGTGCCGATTCCGCTTAGCGAATCTCTGGACAGATATTTCAGGGTCAGCATTGCTATATCAAGATCATTATGCGGGATACGCGGCGTGTCATGAGACGATCTGCTTCCAACGCAGTGTATGAGAGTTTCTGAATGTTGCTGAAAGGAGGATTATCTGTTCAACATTCACGTACCKGACACTCCTATTGTCCTGCTCGTTGCGCGATAAGCGCCGCATTTTCTCTTGCGGCGTCAGGATTTGGTCGTGTAGGCTGGTGGGGATGTAGTCCGTCTCTTCGCCTTCGCTGAAATGAAATCCTTCATCCCAGTCGTCCGCATGGATGCCGACCCTTGGGAGACTGCTTGACAGCATCTTTGGCTTTGTCATTCGTTGGGAATGCATCATCCTCTGTGGCGGTCCCTCGTCGCCCGATGTGAGAGGTGAGGATGCGAGCTCGGTCGGCTTGGGACGGGCATGTCGCTGAGCTGCGAGAGATGATTTGAATCCTTGGCTCATATCTGACRRTGCCACAGGTCTGTGGGGGTTGGAGTTGGGAGGCGAAGAGAATTCGAAGCCAAATTTTGAAGGGACAGAGGCCGCTACCGGACCATGCCTCGCAATGTAGGATACCCCCTGGCTATCAAAGGATGCGGGCAGGGGCGCATCGAGAACACCCAGGTGTCCGGATGATGGGAATGCATTGCGGGCGCCTTCAATCGGCGAGCCATACTGGGGCGAGGCGAATTCGGTGTCTATGGCAGGGAGCATGTCATAGCCGTGTGATGGGGCCATCGGTTGCGGATGACCATTGTGAGGGTACGGTGGTATCGGGGTGGAGAAGGTGTCCGGTGCGCCATTTGCCTGTTGGGCAAGCAAAGAAGGATTTATAGAAGGATCGGATTGTCGATATAGCTGAGGGTCGATGCGTCCACCAAGGTCCATGCTTCCTCTCGCTGGGCCAGTTGGGCGGTTTACGCGGTCCCCATTGGGGAGGTAATGAGCCAAAGCGCACTTTTGGCCGAAYTTGCAATTGCCCTGCATGACTCAGTCTCACGAACGGAYGGCSTTGKCTCTTCATGTAGGACAGACTCACTTTTTGAAAGTATCGACAGACTTCATCGGTGGAAATATTGAGATCATGCGAGAAGGGGCAAGCTTTTCCGGCTTGACACTGACCCTGCCTGTAGAATTTGCAAGGGACGTGTGATGTRTTTTTGGCATTGGGAGGACTGCGGGGTCCGTCAAAAGCGGCCATACTCATCGCATTCCTGTGGCGACCTGGCCCAGCAGGTAGGCGGTTGGTGGAATTGTGAGACATATGGGAATTGCGGTTCCCGTTGGCAGTACTTGTCATGGGTGGGGGATCGGAGAAGTCGAGGGAAGGCCGAAAGTCAAGGTGAGAATATTGAGAGTCGGGGTCCATGGTGACACCGTTCGGGTGAGAAGTAGCGTTCAGAGAGAGTGGCGCATGTTGTGGTGGTGAATCTGGAGCGAAATCGGATAAAGCGTGCTGCGGACTATGGGGCGTCGGCATGAAGGTGCCCATTTGGGCGATCCAGTGCGTTRGAATATTCGACGTTGTACATGTAATKRGAAACTCGCTCAGTCTAGTAAWYAGATGTAGTGAAGTAATGTCACGCGTGGATGGTTGGACTGTACCACGCGACTCCAGAAATATATATAAAAAGCGAAGGAGGGGAGCGCAATGACCCAATATATCAAATCATCTTCAGATCCTCGGAGATCTGCGYCGACCCATTTCCGTTTTCATTCCCTCCTAGTCCTGGTGGCACACCGCTTAAGCATTAAGTATGCTACTGCATCTATGACATCCGCATATCSTGCTAGACGCTAGTTCGCGAGAGAATCAAAAAAAAAAGAAAGTACAGCCTGCGGTTAGATATGATACAGGTGCAAACCAGATGCTTGGCACCCGTCAGATCGATCTATGAGGTCTGTCAGATGATATCTCGCATAGTCGCATCATTGATCAGCTTGTCATCAAATTGACGAGGGCTAGCAAACGATCCACTTTTCTTTTCCTTGTGGTCTTGTGAGAAGATGCAGCTGAGCATAATGCATTTGAGTCGATACTAGGCACCAGTTTTTGAAGCAAATCCTCATTTTGTCCATGTTAGCCTTTGAAGCGAGAGATAAAGTATCATTCATTCCGGTGTGAAATTGCCTGCAGTCGAGAATACAATGGCCGCACTTGAAACTTTCTGGATTTTGCTCATGATAGGCTGGTCGGTGCTTCCCACAGACACCGTCTTCCCAGATAAATCATTGTAGCATCTTGAACCAACTTTCTCACGACTCSCTCAAGCCACAAGCTCCGTCACGCCTCCTGCATCCTTGATCTTCCTTTCTGCCTCCCGGCTGAAGAACCTCGCTCTCACCACCAGTGGTATCTCGGGTAATCTCCCTTTCCCCAGTACTTTCGAATAGCCGAGCGGTAGGAGATCGAGGACGGGGGCGGTGTCGGACTTCTTCTTGAGSAGGTATTCATCACGCTTGTCTTGCGGGATCAGAGACCAGAGCTGTGGTTGGCACGGATTAGTAAATGCSTTCATTGGAAAAGCTTGATTCTTGCTACATATTCGTCCGATTTGTGGGACTCGGAGCCTTGGGGCAGAGCTGGACCAACCTTGTCTAGATTGATGACCGGCTTCCAGAATTGATTTTGTAGCTTGTGGAAGTATCGCATGCCGACCTTCCCAAAGTATCCCGGGTGGTACTTGTCGAGATTGGTTTGGTGGTGATGCTGCCCACCAGCCATACCACGTCCACCGGGATGCTTYCTGTGTTTGCCTACACGTCCATGACCGGCGGAGACATGACCGCGRCTGGGGTGCATTCGTTAGCGCGCGAACAAACAAGAGCGACARACGGWATCCAMRGRTYCGAGTAGACACATACTGYTTGCGGGTCTTTGTCAATCGAGTAGGCATCGTGAATTGGATTGACGCTTAGCAGGGGACACTGATCTAATCGAACGTYGSAACCAAGCTGATTGATAGTTGATACCTGTGCGTGCCAAGAAGTCTCGCTAGCTAAGCGCCGCTACTAGCCCTACGTGCCTCGGTGGCACTGAAGTCCCTTTCAAGRTTAATCAAGAAAGGTCCGATCAGCCAGATGCGGGTCGAAAAGGAGAGAATCATGGCTTCATGACGGAGTGATAATGAACCTCTTTCRATGCATCGAGTTGGCTGTCGTTGAAGAGATCTGACTGCTTCCTTGCTGTGGCTTGACTCCTATCCAATGAACCATGGATATTYCTCTATATACATTACAAGTCTATAAATCCATCCCGGAGKTCTACACTGATCTTACAGCTCATCTTTGACCTTSGTCTCTTCACTTTTCGGTGGCGCATGCCCATCGGGCGTCGCTGTGCCCTCGATCATGACTTCTTGCACCCCTCCCCTRACTTCTGATCCAAGCCCTTTTCCTTGAGCCAAAACWTCTGCRATCTCCTCATCGTATGGTGTCCATTCCGGCACCTGCCTTCTAGCCCGCTTGAGCTTCGGCTCCTTGGTCTGCGGATTGTTACAAAGATCGATCGTTTTCGCCGTCTTCAACGCCTCGTCGCTACACCAGGTCTCGCACCAGAGCCAATCCTGCGGTAGACTCTTGATCTTCAGTACATGCTGCATGTGATTAGGCAAATCTTGGTCCAGATTGCTCAGGCTMGCTGGGTCTGCCGACAGTTGATGGTATTGACCTCTGAGACGATCCCCGGCCGCGATCTCACGAAATTTGACAAGATCCACGACATAGAGCGCACTGATRTGGTACGGAAGGCCTTTCAAATAAGTGGCCCAATAMCCTTGCTTCCAAAAGCGAAAGCCTTCCATCTCGGTGCGCGAGTCGCACATTGGCGTGAAGCCGTAGGGAGCTCCCTCGAGGTCCAATTGATTAAGTTCATTCATGTCAGTGCGAACGATCTGATCAGCATCGACGAAGATGACCTTTTCAAGTGAAGTTGGGAAGAGAACGTCAAGGAACAGGATTTTGTAGCCCCATATCTCGCGCTGCTTTTCCGACTGCGCGCGAAGCCAGTGGGGCCATTTGTATGTCACAAGCTCGTACTCGAACCCGTAATGTGCGGCTAAGGTTGGTAAGGATGCTTTGAACGAGGGAGACAGGAACTGAGATATGAACCAGAATTTGACCGTTTTCCGGGTGTGTCTCATCACGCTGACCATCATAATGGAAAGCATGCGCTCATAGAGATGGCCAGATGCCACTGAGAAGATGTTGATGTCGGCATGTGCGGGTGGGGTGGTGGCCAATCCAGCTTTCGAGAGGAGCGAAGATGCAAACTTGTTTGCTTTGTGCAGGTATGAACCTGGCTTGCCAGCTTTRAGGAAAGAAGTGTTGCCCTCTTCCAGAACATCCTCACCCTCTTGTCCAGGGTTGCGGGAGACGCGTGGATACAGCGTCTTCCCTTGGAAGGACATTAGCGTTATGTCTGTGCTTTCATCTCCAGGGACAGCGTTGTATCCCTCTTGACCAGCACTATCAATGGTGAAGATCTGCGAGCTACGGCCCGGCTGAAGCCTCAGATTCCAATAGCCCGGGTTCGCCTTGAATTGAAAGTATCCGAGATTCGCCATGATGATAGTATCAGCGAAATGTGGATGCTTCGGGGTACCGAGCAACAGCTGCACGCCACGAGGAGGGGCTCCAATCGTGATGTCCCTGGAATGACCCTCTATCAAGATATACTCAAGCTCGTACAGCGCCTCGACATCAGCMTCTTCCTTCAATGCACTTAATTTGATGTTGTCAAGGTCATGGATGGAYTCTTTCGGAGCTACTAGCCAAGCCGGCGGCACATCAAGAGCGAGATTCAGCAGCGCCTCTTTTGGCACGCCATTGAATTCSGCCCCAAGGCCTTGCAAATCACCATCGTTGGTGAAAGATGGCTTAGCGTTGAGCACATGGCGGTAGAAACGTTTGATGGGTAATTCCTGCATCTTCTCCCTTGGATTGAGATATATCTTAAGATGGAGTCCGCTCAGCTCCGATAGAACCTTCAAAATTGGTATCCAGCGCTGCGCAACCTGGCTGGTCGGGTCGATTGAGGCAACGATGTGGACGGAAGACGACGACGCATCGCCCACTTGGATCATCGTATAGTCGCTAGCCCACTGCTCAAACGTGTCCATGCGWAGTGTAGGCGCAGAGTCGAATATACCATCCGGAATATCGGATACTGTGGACAAGGCGATGGTGGATGACAATATGGCAGAATCAGCYGGTGTTTTTAGGCGGTCGTGATATCCCAGCGCCGTCAATGCCTTCTCAGCGGGGACTAATCTTTTTGACCGCTCATATTGTACAAGGGTCTCGAAATCTTGAGCATCAAATAACGTGGAAGCCTCGATAGGACCTACGACTCTCCCATTGACCAGAAGTGCTTGCTGTTGGTCTGCCAGACCCAGCGCTTTGACGAGCCCTCGACATTCATGCCAAAARCGATTGGCTCTCTGAGCATCAATTTGTGCAGGATTATCGGAACTATTTCTGGCAAGCCATGACCTGACCTCTGCGACCGACAAGCTAGGGCCTGCTTCGGCACTCGATGGAAGTAAGGAAGCTGCCAGAGAGCAAGACTCTGAGGACCCCGGATTATGGAGGAATATGATTTCGACGTCCCCATTGGTATCCTGGTAATTGACGGCCTCCCGTGAAAGGGCTAATCCCTGACTCGAGCATAAATCTGCGACTAACAGGATCGAAGGTGCAAATCGCTCCAGGCCAACCTTGTCGTAGTCGGCATTAATACGAGGCAATCTTTCGTAACTCGTTCTGTACTCCTCAAGGATGACTCCGATGTCCGCGATTCTGATACTGGCCTCATCTTCGGGCACAATAAGAGGGTTACGATAGGTCGAAGCACTCTCAAGAAATTGGCCCGCAAACCAAGTATCCTCTGCAATGGCAGCTTCGTAAACTTGGCGTTGCAGCGTTCGAAGGTCCGCGTCKACTCGCTGGCTCATCGCCTGCAGCCATGCATCATTACGAGGCATGGCTACACCATTCACAAAATATGGCGCGGGAAGGTCGCCAGCACCAAGCCGTTTCAAATACTTGCCAGTGKTCTCCAGTCGTCTGGGACCTGGCACTGACACACCAGTCTCTTCCATGAGGCTATCAGGAGTCTGATCGCTTTGTGTGTCTTCGCTCAATACACTTTCAAAATCCAGGCTTTTTCGGCCCCGTCGAAGTTTTCGGTCCTTGATCGAAGCATCGAAGTTGGCCTTGTTGGCAGTCACAAGCTTCTGGCTCGAGACACACTGCAACATGTCAGATGGCGTGATTGTGAGATCTGCAGGTCTTGACTTACCGATTCAAGGTATCCAAATACTGCAGATAGGCCATATGTATCCCAAAGATGATAAACAAGTTTGGCTTGGCTTTCGAGAGGCTCCGTGGCTAACAATGGCACAACGCCGAATCTAATGGGTATCTTTCGCTTGACAACCATCTGTAAGGTCTCGACGATCATTTGAATGTCTTGGACACTTGACAGATCTACGGGTATGACCACGTTGTGCATGTCCCGTCGTACCTGGGGCAATTGGCCCGGCCATGTTCTTTGCAGCAACTACACAAATAATGAGCATTACATTGATGGATACGATGCATGAAACTTACGGCAGACGCCTCACTCGGCCACGAGCTATAGCGGCTATCCTTCTCAATGTCGTTTAGCCATATGATGATACTACCGCCTTCAAGATCATCGCGATAATCGTAACGTTGAGCTTCGGCGTCGATTTTGGAATCCGAAATCGCCTTGTGTGACAAGATTTGCACTGCTTCAGATCCAGAGAAGCCAATACTCCTTAAGTTGCGAGCAAGAGCGCGCTCCCGACGCAGCTGATCTAGCAAAGCGAAGGCATCCATACTCCTTGATTGCACTTGCTGTCCATTCATCCAGATGACATTGTATCCTGCTGGAAGAAACGCATCTCTGTTATGTCGATGTTCGGTRATMAGCTCTCGAGAAGCRTTTCGTTTCGCTATGATTGAGGAATGCTTGGGAAAGTCTTGAGAAACCTCGATCAAAGCGTCAAAAGGCTCTTCGCTGGCCATGATAAAACTGGCTGTCTTCATTCCAAGACCAGATAACTCGGTTGAAGTCAATGGTTTCAGATCATTCATTTCCTCGTCTATTGGCTCTAAAACAGCAGCGGCTTCTCTGGTCGTTGATGCTTCTGGTCCGGTTGTTTCAGATTGCTCTGTTTCCTCCTTCGATGCTTCACGGTCATCGATGACAATGTAGTCCGTTCGCTTGAGTGCCAACTCGGCCCCATACCCATTTACGACCAGAGGCTTACGCTGTTCAGATGCTTGCCGTCTGTATCGGACTCTGTACGAGGTGCCGCCATTGCGGGCTGTAGCACTTAATGTTGCATGGAAGTGCCCAAAGAGAGGTGATGTGATATCAGCATATAGTRTTGAAGGCAATGCCCTGTCCGTGCCAACACCAAGCACCCGATCGAAGGGTAAGGTCTCCGGACTTTCCGTCACACTAAGGTCCTGCTGAGCCCKGTCAAGTGTTGGTGAACAGTACTGTTTGCCTTCAAAATGGACCCAGACAGGACAGGCCGCGTCCTGCGCGATCATCRTGCTCGATTCTATGGAGGTTTCATAGTACTGGTAGTGAGCCTCTATTCGAGGCGCGGCAGCATGAATTGAGAGAGCAAATTCGAAGGAGGAGAACGCGTCTGCGGCTGTGATGTGCCCATCTTCTTTGACAACCCGGGAGAACTCCTGATATAGATTCTCATCGCTGCTGCAGTCCGCAAATCGGCYTTCGGCGATTCGGTCGAGTAAAGGAAAGTAGCACGTCGAATTCTCCCCGGCGGCTGTTTCTCTATAATGAATTAGCTAGAAGGAAGGAACGTTYGGTTTGCTAGTTACAGAACGTACAGCAGCTCCAAGAGATATGGCGGGGCAGGAAAGGAAGCTTGCAAAGCTACATTGATAGATGGAGTCGCCGTAGCCCCTTGCCTGACGAGCAGTATGAAGACGGTCAAGAACGTTAGCAGACCCTGTTTTAGTTGAAGATTCATTATAATGAGTCGTTGAGCATATATCGATGCTCAAGACGAAAGGGGGTTGAACCCAGCATGGGCAGCTTCAAACCATCAACGATTCAGGCCAGATCGAGCGTGAATATGARGATGCAAGTCTGATAGGGCTGAAGTCCGCAATGCCGTGCGGAGCTGCGGGCARTTGTAGCGCATTTTTATGACCTTCYGGCGTACTGTTCATCACAAGAAAATCGCTGCCCTTCAGAGAGATACATACGGTTCATACAAGAGACTATCAATTGAAAACTGGCAGACTTGTAACAGCTTACGCTGAATCAGGGAACATGGTTGACTCGAAGTCCTTGAAGTTTGCTACGGTCGACGTCTTCACAAGCAGTGCCTTTCAAGGCAATCAATTGGCCATCGTGAATCTGCCCGGCAATATCAACCTAGACCAAGATACCAAGCAGAGGATCGCTCGTGAATTCAATTTCTCCGAAACCGTCTTCGTTCATGACCCTGCCTCTGATGATGAGGATAGACGCGTAGATATCTTTACGCTGATCCAGGAACTTCCGTTCGCTGGTCACCCTGTCATTGGGACCTTGTGTCACTTGTGCCAGGTAACTGACCCGCCATTGAGAAAGGTGAACCTGAGTCTCAAGGCTGGAAAGCTTGTCGGGSGTTACGATCCCGAAACAAGACTCGCAGAAGCGGAGATACCTCATGATGTTCGGCTTCACCAGGCGCGAGCTCCTAGGGACATTCTAGAYTGCCAACTTGATACCCAGCCAGCTGGCACTCAGTGGCCAAATGAATTTCCCGTCGTTTCCGTGGTCAAAGGAATGACCTTCGTCTTGATTGCAATGCCGGACTTGGAAGCCCTGAGCTCACTTGACCCCTTGAACCAAAGGGGGGTGCACGAACAAGGCAAACTCGACAAGGGCTGGCAATCCTCATTCATGGCCCCATACTACTACACCATCACAGAGCAGACACCGAGCCTAACAAGGATTCGTAGCAGGATGATGGAGCCTACTGTCGGGGAGGATCCTTGCACTGGCAGTGCAGCGAGCACATTGGCCGCGTATCTTGCGTTAGAAGATGGACAGCCTGGCAAAACATATGCGTATTTGATCGAGCAGGGAGTAGAAATGGGTCGGGCAGGTCAGATACATGTCAAGGTCACGCTGAGCCAAAGCAGCAGGATTGAGAAACTTGTCCTTGCAGGAAGCGCGGTGCTGATGACTCAAGGAGTTTTGTACTTACCCTGATCAGCGTCGCCAGGACAGGGTGTCCAAACGCTGAAGGCAGGACGAGAATCAGTGAAAGCCGGCTGTGCTTCCTTCCCACTTGCATAAATCAAATACGGTGCAGGCAGACAGCAGGAAGCCAGGAACGTTGGCGCCGCCTTCACGCACACGTCTGCGCTCTAGAACGAGAGCTACACAGCCTCCGTGCGAAACCTATTTTTGCAGAGCCGCATTTTGGTACGAAGCCAGAGGTCAACGTGTACAAGCTTCAAGCATTGCAGTGGCGATCAAATACATCGATAACTGTGATGCTCGAATGGTCTGCCGCTAGTCAGGATCGTCGCAGTTCAAGGACAAACGCTCTTAGCTTTGCTTCAAAAAGACAGGTAGGGGGTGTGGTGGTTTCACCCGCAAAGCGTTTCAAGTCAGGTTTATGCAAWGATAAAACATTGCAGATCCCGCCCCATCCAGCCATACTGCCATTCTTACATAAATGCGGCATATCGAACTCRTTAGGTACCGTGACTCCGTGAGTTTGGTCGCATATATCAGGAGCACGTGCAAGAAACGTGCAGGAACGTGCCAGACGGGTCATTAGTAATTGACTAAATGGGCCCGAGTACAGGTGTATGCTCATTTGATTGGGCGGCGTGTRAGTCTCTCCAGCTTTGACTGCTGGATCCGTAATTGACGTGACATTTTGTAGTCTTTGATGTCTGAGGCCCATGTGGCGTACAAYAATTTGGTCTCCTGGAATGCGMAATTCGTCGTCGAAGCTCTGTAAGACGGAGGCGAAAGACGCCCGCCRGCCCACCATAAGGCATTGGCCTTATGCAGAGCGTGTGCAGGACCGGCGGTAATGTGGGCTGTCACAAACGTCTGTCAGAAAGGGGTCAAACATCGGTGTGCAGATGTTTTCGATTCCCGGTCCCCAACCCCACAAGTCTCCAAGCTAGAGGGTGAATGCGGCAGCTTGTGCCGGGCTTGCATAAAGGCCGTTAGGGTCTSGTTCCAGGAAGTTCTAGCTCTCAGGTGGCTGTTTTCTAGCCCATTTGATTGATGCGGGTATGCAAGATGGCGTGACAGGTTGCGCCAATCTTTCGCGGGGAATGCTTTGCGAGATCCCGGAAAGGCCTCTCCACCATCTCCTACTTAGACTCCCCCCAATCAAGATCAATTTGTACCGCTCCTCTGCTGAGCTCGCGATCATTTGTGCCGTGTCAATGAAACAAATTTCCGTTTACCCCATGGTTAAGGTTGGGCAAGGTAGCAGACCTCATGATGGAAAACCTCATTAGGAGTGGCGAAAAAAGTAGCCAATCTCCAAGTCTGGAGACATGGCCTTATCTTTGCATACCGTATGCGTAGAATTTGAAAAGAAATCCGAGATGACCGTGGGGCAAGGGGCGTGAGAGTGTAGTCTTCGCTAATTAATTTCAATGCTTTCGGATGTTCAGCCTGACGGGTTGAGGGATGCTYGAGCYCGCATATGGGAATACCGAGCAGGCGAATTATTGAACTCCGCTGGGACGTTGTCAATCCTTCGGATAAGCGAAGCAATACCTACGGTACTGCAGTAATTGAGTGACATTRTRCCAAGGCGGTTTCCCTCCATGGATCTTGCGTTGTCAGGATGTCTCTTCTTGCGCAAAGCATCGCATCGCGATCGTCGAAAAGCATCCCTCAAGGACTACCAGCCGTGCCCACGGTTTGAGGTTTGGGACCGGGCCTTTGCTGTGCTGCARAGGCGGCACGGGTCTCACGCTGTAACCTCGATCGCCGGGCTAACCATGAGCGGGCCAGTACCAGTACCGGTATGATCGTGATTGCCACAAGCAGCCTCAACTCTCGAGGCAAGAATTGGGAGCGAAGTCATCAAGCTTTGAGGGGACGGCAAGATAATTCCCTGCAGGTCGAGACGGTCTTATTATTCTTTCTCGCGTGAGTGCAATGCGGGAAGAATCCACCCTTGACCGGCTCCCGGAGTATGCACACGCGACCGTGAGCTCTCCTCCAAGAGTTCTAGTACTTTCCCCAGGCCCGCAGAATAGCCATGCAGGCTGCAGGGAGGAGAAACATTTATAGTAGTGCATTGACAGGGGTGTGGATGGTACATGGGAAAGTAATATTACCTAGTGCAGAGAATATGGCTCGTAAGACCCGCTATATCATTCGGAGCCTGCCATGTTATTCTCCTGAGGGGAAAATTATTCAGGTGTCGCGCTGTGCATTTCTCTGTTTTCTGAGCTGTGCAGCCTGTGCATCATCAGTATTCAGGAATCATTGACTGGCCCTCTGCCTTTCTTTTCTCTGCTTCATCAAGTGCCCCATATTCACCGGCTATAACCCCCTGCCGTTGCTGATTCGCTAGAAAGGACACGAAGAAAGGGACCTCGGAGCAAAAGCTGGACCCACGATTTCTCTACGGACGTCTCCACCAGGCAACATCTTCGCGCCGCAACTGTGCCCGTCGACAGGCACCTCGTGAGCAACCAACAGTCACCCAGGCCTATTCGTGCTGATATAAAGCTTGCTCGCGGGCTCCCTAATTTTCTTTGAATCTGATCGGGATTTTCGGTCGTTGGCTGTCTTCAGGATTGATACATCATAATTGCAGCGGGCTCCGAACATTTGCGGTCAGTTTGCTTAGATCGGGGGAAGGAGCAGAAAAGCGACTCTCGAGGACTCCCAGGTCACATTCGACATATGTTTGTGATAGATGGTATTTCCCATCAAGCTTGCGCTTTGTTTTGGTCCGCAAGTGGTGCCGCTGTGATTGACCGTCATCGCGAGCTGGTGGTGAAACGAATCTGCCTCAGCAACGGCTGTCAACAAAAACAAACCACGTTCCCGCAAATCGCCTCGCACATCTACTGTCGCCTCATTTGATTGTCCACCTCTGAGCACTAAATGGCGACGTGTGTGTGAGCTCCAACACTTCACCAGCCCCATTCTGAGCCTCCGCAACCAGCCACGCCTTCATACAACACCTGGCCCCTCACAAGCGTGAACATCATATTTACCAGCATGACTGCCATGGCTGCTTACCATAGCTCTTCCTCCTCAACCTCTTCCACTGATGGCTCCGCTTTTCCCTGGATTCTGGAACATGTCCTCGCCTATCCTGGTTCTTACGAAATCCCCCTCCGGACCATGTACACTCTGAATTCMACCCCATCGGCCCAGCAACCCCCCCGCCAATCGTTACGAACCAATACCCCGTCCTTGTCTTCCTCAGCTTCAAGTCCCGAGATATCACCACAATYACCCGAATTCCCAATGGATCAGCAGCACCAACTACCGCAGCAACCCAATGCGGCAGATCACTTCAAGCAATGCTTGATGGAACACATCAGCAACCTCCCTACGCAACCATTCTCTCTGCCGCCCTCCTTTATAACGACCTTTGTTCGCCGAGCTTTCACCGAGGACCTTTGCATGGTTGACTTCACTCAAGCATTGACTGCCATGGACTACCTGAAGGATTTGGATAACAGGAGGAAGCGTGAGCTGACTTCGGCCCTGCAACGCATGGGCTTGGACAAAGTCAGTGCGGAACAACAGACAGCAGACAGGGTGAACAATCCAAGGATATGGGATTGGGTGACGTCCATGCAAGAAAAGGAAAGGAAAATCGAGGCCCTGTACACGCAAGTCTACATCGGTCTTCGACGGTGGACCCTGATCAACGAAATGAGGCTGGAACCCTTCTCCAAGGCCAACAGCATTGCCATGCTCAACACACTCTACCCCCCATCAAATGTCGCTCCACCCACCCGCCAACTAACAGCTTCGATCCTCAACCAACAGCGCAAGGCCTTCTTTCGATACATCACCGCAGTCGAGAATAATGGCAAGGAGATCCTCAAGAATCTRGAGCACCAAGGTCAGAGAGAGGGAGACTCCAATGGCTGGCCTGTGGTTCGGGACATCGTGGACAAGTACCTTCGCACAGCCAACAGCATCATCGAGGAATCCCTCGAGATCGACGGGCCCCAATACTTCTCTCCCGAAGCCGAATCCGCCCGCCGTAGCGAGCGCCGCGCCGACTCCGGCGTCAGCTTCGCAACRGGRGACCGCCCCTCCACAAGCAACAGCACCCACAGCGGCCGGACGAGCGGTCAACACCAGCATYCCAACAGCAAGCCCCTCCCCGTCTCCCCMCCTTCCCTCAACAAATCCAACACSGCGCCCTCRTCGASCACCAACAACCCCCCCACSCCGAAGAAACGGGGCACGACGCTCGAGAAGATCGCGCGCGAGTTCCGCAACCTGCGCAACCGCAACGACGTCAAGGAGCTGGCCCACCGCAACGACATCCGCACCACCACCAACGACCTCGACCACACGGCCACCACCCGCGACATCACCAAGAGCAAGTCCCTCCGCAAGATGAAGTCGACCTCCTCCATCGGCAAGGACCACGGCAAGCCGCGCCACTCGCGCTCGCCCAGCGACGAACCCATGCCGGATATCGACATGGACGAGCGGAGGCGTCAGATGATCGCCGAAGCGMGACGGGAGAAGGAGAAGCGAGCGCTGCAGCAGAGGGACAACGGCGGKGTCTCCACAGCAGCAGCAGCAGCAGCAGCGCCAAGCGTTGGGAGGAGCTTTGGATGATCGGGATGAACTGGGAACCTTTTTCTTTTATGATTTTCTGCTATTTTTAAACCCCCCTTCATGCATGGAAGCGAAAGAAAACGATTTCCCTAGCGATGGCGTTGGTTGTGTGCATCATTTCAGCCAGAGCAGAAAATTACCCACCTTTTGATCTGCATTTGCATTTCGGCCTCTGTTGGTAATGATAATGTATGCTATCACGGATCCCTTCGACGGGAGAGAACATAGGCAGCATTCATGAACGGCTCCTCGAGATCATGACAAACGTGGTTACCACTTTCCAATTGAAATGATTGCACACAAAAGGCCTCTGTCTTCTTTACGATTCTGCTCTACTGCACTCGATCCCTGTAGCGGCACTCATGGAACTGGGTTTTCACCGCGGCGTGGGAATGGAACCACACCTTCCCACGTGGTCCCACGGAGCAGCCTATGGTTCCTCTCCCTCCTCGTAGACCTTCACCTTGTCTGCGTACTCGCGGATCCGCGAGACGAAGTTCTCCTCGATCTGGTCGCCCCTCCCACCCGCAACCCGAAGGACCAGATCGTTGAGGGATGACCTCCCCAGAATATCCACGTGATCACCTATATGACAATCATAAATGTCAGAATATCGATGGTCATAGACAACAATGGTCTAAACGGGAAGGGGAAGGGGAAGGGGAAGGGGGTCTCATTCACCAGTATTGGGACCTCCCCTCGGACTGAACCGATCTGGTTCATGCGGCATCTCTGTTTCGGGATTGCCCCAGGTCAGCCGGACCGCACACACGGGAGATATACAATATTTGAGATGATGGGATGTGCCAATGGGGCGGGACACGTTCACGGAAGATGTGTGCAGCGATATTCTCGCAATTTGCCAGCCGAAATCCTCGACAAGTACAACATTTATTGGACATACCGTAGACCTTGACTTTGATCCCCGCGGGATTGAATCGTTTGATCTTCCACCCCTTGGCGCACATGTACCCGTTGCTCAACAGCGGCACGGTGCCGTCGCCCTCCCCCTGCACGACGCCATGATCGATGACTCCTTCCGTCAGATCGGTGTCAATCGTCATGTTGAGTTTGCTTAATGGGTCGCGATGATGGCGGTAGAAGAAAGAGCGCTCGGTGGATTTACCGACGCCGTAGAAGCAATAGATTTTCAAATTGGGGGCAAGTGGAAGCCGACTTTCTAGAGGGTTGATCCATTTGGATGGGTCGTGCTCGTTGGCCTCTACTTCAGCACTAGTATGAGCAACACCATCTGAGTAGTTTTCCAGGATCTGTTTCTGATACCAATCTTCTCCGTGGTCCACTAGATACTGGACAGACTGTTCCATGGTCATGTTTCCCATTGGTCTCGTCGAGTTGCCTTTCTTGAAATTGATGAAGGTGCCGTAACTGATGTTTTGTCCGGGGGCATCATCGGGAGCCCATGTCTCATTTCCCCAGACCGGATTACCACCCTTTGGCAAGAGTGAAGCGACACCAGGCATGGTGCGGAAGATCTCGACCCGTTCATGCCTCGCGAAGAATTTCTCGAGACCGTAGACAGCAAAGGCATTGAGCTGTGCCGTGTCTTTCATCTCACCGGAAAGACTTGCGGGAAGACCTTTGAGAGCTCCGAGCAGCGATCCACTAATATTTATCCAAGCCTCGACATGCTTGTCAACCCAACCGGCGCCAGCGTGGGCTTCGACCCAATGAAGAAAGTAGAAAAGCACCTGGGAGCCCATGCTGTGTGAGACGAGGATCGGTTTCTCGCCCGAGGACTGCAGCGCCAATTCAATGTGTCCACGAAGCCGGGAGAAATAGTGATCCCTATGCTCAAGATTGGCATACGAAAGCCGCCAGTCGTACGCTGCGGTAAAAGCGTTCGATGGATCATAGCCCAGGGTTGCGAGGTTCTCCAAGATCTTGCTCCATATCCAGTATCCCGTGATGAAGAAGTCGGCGGCGTCAAACCCTTGAGCGGCTCTGAGCTTGATCCCCGGCGGATCCAATCCCGTATGCTTGTCCAGGACGATGTGCTTCAGCCAGCCGGCCCTATCCAGCACCAGGGCCCTCATCATGCTCCAGCTGCCCCAAAGTCGTTTCCGGAAGTACTGCCTTGATCCTTCCTCTGTGCCCCAGCTCTCGAGCCCGGTGGAGACGACTCCCGGTATCATGATGACGGGATGCTTGGCTTTCACCCCTTGCGAGTGCAGATGCAGGCCAACGGAAAAAGAATCGTAGTCAACAGCCTCACGCTCATGCCGCTGTTCAAGTCACAATCTGCATCAGCTTCAGCTTGTGACCCATAGTAACGCGCTCGAGGGGGCATGGAGCTTACAGTGATATCCTTGGCATCTTTCATGATGCCAGCTGGGATGACATCGATCAACGAATCCAGGTTGAAATCCACCAGACCCTCCAAGTTGATCACATCATTATGTTGAGCGAARAAGGCCGCAAGGACSACACCAAAGAGSCCGCCCARCCCRAAMATAAYCCATGTTGACCGTCTCCTYCTYTTGCTYTTSAGATACTCAAGATGTTTTTGGGGGATGACAGTCACCGGCTCGCCGTCCTTTGCGGGAGAAGGATCTCGGGATGGGTCGTYGGACGAGTCGCCGAGCATGCGACGGCGGAGAGTYGACATGACGGATGATGTATCATTGCAGATACTTTGCTGAATGACCGCTCTGTAGCTTTACCAAAGCTCCCTTTGCTTCGACTGGTGTATGGTCTTCGATGGACAGAACGATGGTAGACGGTTTGATAGCTAATTGGCAGGCGGTTGAGCCGCCACTTTCCGCACTTTCTCCGCCTTTTGGTGCGCACGACAAAATGGCTGTGCGCGTACATTGAGAACCGCCTCGGCGGGACGGGCCCCCCGGCAACTTCATGTTATCATTGGCCAGCCCAACATCTTTGTCTAGTAAAATCACAACCTACAAATTCATTGACGCTTGGGAGGAGAGTAGTATGAGGCAATGAGTGGCGACAAAGGGCAGAAGGCTCTGCCCAAGCTCCAGTATGTTCAGTATACTCATGAGAAGGAGCCTCAGTATCTCACCGCCATTCGGAAGCTCATCGCGGAGGAACTGTCAGAGCCGTACAGYATCTACGTCTACCGATACTTCCTGGGGCAATGGGGAGAATTGTGTTTTCTGGTAGGTCCCGGTGGGGTTTCTTGGGTCGACGAACTGCTGATTGGGAAATGATGAGGCTCTTGACGAAGAAGAACGTCTCTTAGGTGTTGTCATATGCAAGCTGGAGCCGCACACCTCATGTCCACTCAGAGGCTACATCGCCATGCTGGTTGTTTTGAAGGAATTTCGAGGCAATGGGATAGCAACACAGCTGGTCAAAATGGCAATCGATGCCATGATAGCCAAAGATGCCTATGAGGTTCGTGTCGACCKCTTCCTCGCRATAGGCTTGAGCTGACTCTTTGAAGATTTGTCTGGAGACGGAGGTCGTCAACGTCGCAGCTACGAAATTGTATGAGCGATTGGGCTTCTTGAAGACGAAACAGCTCCATCGGTATTACCTGAATGGGAATTCTGCTAACCGACTATTGCTTCCTTTGAAGGCAAAGGAGGACACCAACTCATCTGACGAAACAACATCTGAGGACTCGCCTTCTTGAAATTTATTGGCCTATTCCGAGGAACGGCCTTAGAACGCCCTACACCATGCTCGAACCAGRACTTCTATGAGAAAACATCTCTAGGCAGCTGCCTCGACCAATTGAAAGCCACCACTGATCGTCTTCTGGATGTCCTCGTTCTTGTGCTGAAGTAGCGAYAGTGCGTAAGCCACATCATTCCATTGTCTCTCTGTATCGCAACGCTGAAGCCTAGCAGCAAGTTTGTCTGCCAATTGCTTTGCATGCTTATCCTGCCAATGGTRTTAGTCACTCTCACACARCATCTGTCATGGCACCGGATGGGGGTGCGTACCTTCTCAATAAAAGAAGCCAAGAATTTGAGGATTCTCTTGAGAGCGTCCTCATCAAGCTCCTTCTCTGCGCTGAGTAGCGAGAACATGTCGATGAAGTGATTGTATACGGCGTTGTCTTTGGTCGCAAGCTCCGTGAAGAACATCTTCGAGAGGTCAGCAATCCGCTTGTCGCTATCCTCCAGGCACTTGGCCATCTCCCCCAGCTGTCCCTTGACTTTGACCTGACCCGCCAGAATCAGAAATGTGAGCGTCATGAGGCATGTTCGCTTGACCGAGGCATCGGTGTCATTGAGTCTTCGATAAAGAAAGTCGGTGTTTTCATCAATCAGATGATTGAAGCAGACTGCCATGTCCCCTAGCGCGATAACGACGTTGCTTCGCGTCACCGCGTTCTCGGATCTTTCCAATATTGTGATTAGGAGCGGTAGGTTCGTTTCGCAAAATTCCGATGAGACACACATGAGCTTTGCCATGCAAAGCGTTGCTGCTGCTTGAAGGTCTTCGTCTGGATAAGCCGTGTTGTTGGAGCAGATTTCCATCACAAGGGGGCCAAAATTTGACAGCAGAGAGTTCTCCCCGTAGAGCAGCTCTCGTTCTCGGATATGGTTCATATGCTCCGTGAAGTCGTCTTCCGTGGTTCCTCCAATCAAGTCAAGCTCTTGCTCATCAACCTTGGAACTCTTCACCGGCGATGCCTTAGCTGTCTTTGTCTTTTCTTTGTCTGCTTTCCTCCGCTTGAACTCGATTTCGCACAGCTCGAGATGGACAGTCTGCTTGATCGCGATATGTCCGACTACGAACAGAAGCTGCGAGAGCGCTAGACTTGCTTTCTGCCGTGGTCGATGTTCTTCCGGTGGCGGAGAAGGGAGATGACTTTGGTCCTCAACCCCTTCCATACGGCTCTCCGGTAGAACATCCTGGGTTTGGAAGACATACTTGGTTTTTCGCCGGATCACTTCCGAACAGAGTGTATCCGGATGCCTCGAGAGGGTGTATATCGCGCCAATAGCCTGCTCTGCAACACCAAACCTARAAAGCACCGTAAGTCTTTGAGAAAGCCAGGGGAATGACGTGACATACCAGTCTTTGCTATCTGACACGACCTCCACCATGGCGGCTAGCTGCACCAGGATTGCATGATCATTGCTTAATTTTGTCAATGATGAAGGTTCCTTCCCTTTGTTTCTTGTCGGTTGCATTCGGCGCAGCGCCAGGCATGTGTACTTGGCTAAGGCGAGGTCTTTCTGCCCAAGAGGTCCCAAGCCGATTCTAAGCATACTGCCCATTTCTCTGATGGCAATCTCGGGGTCAGCGGTGGCCAACATCCCTAGTACAGTGATCGCTCCTCGTCTCTGATTCTTTGAGATGTCTTGCTTCTGAACGCCATACACTTGCCAAAGTTTGGCAATCACGARATCAGAGACGTGACCTTCCTGCACCATTGTGTTCAGGAGCTGCTCCAACGACGTCAGCTCTGCCGGGGTGGCGCCAAACGTTAGGCTGATCATATTCCGTGCAATGTAATTCGCAGTATCATTCTCACTGAAATTGTCCGGAGCAGAAAAGAAAAGCCCTTTGTAGCATTCGATGAGGTGTGATTGGACACCTTTGCCTTCGTCGCTATTTCCTTTGGTCCAAATAAGCCGAAGCATGCGGCGAATGCCTGTTCTTGCTGGCTGGATTTTGTATGCATCAAGGACGACGAAAAAGTCCATGGCTTCGATTACTTCACTTTTGTTTTTTGAAGAAAGGAGCTGGCAGACCATTGGCGTCCCAGCATGAAGGACCTCGATGAAACGAATGGCCTCGGAGTAGTATTTCTTGGTCAACTGCAGCTTCCCCATAAGTTCCGTCGTTGCAGCATCTTCGACTGCCTTTTTCAACGCAGCGGCTCTCTGCTCTTCCGTCATACCCACGTCGTCTTTACTGGGGCTATCGAGAGTTGTTGCTTCGTCCAATAAAGCACTGTCAACCTCTGGGTTCTTCTCCCCAAGCCCAGGAGAACCAGCCGGAGGCTTCAAAGCAACGAGTTGTTCTTCGATACCTTTCAATCTGTCGTCCCATTCCTTGTAAGAGAGCTGACCGCCATGCATGACGCTGAATGGATGGGTAGAGACAAGCTTTCCAAGCAGTTTGATAGCGTTCCGTCGCACGTTGCTGCTCTTATCTTCAAGACTTCTAGTTGCTAGCTCTGCGACGAGTTGACGACGCTTGGGAAACTTTTGCTCAAGATCACACAGCCGTACATACACCTGAATGGTCCGGCAACGGCAGTAAGGGTTGGTGTCCAAGAAACGCTCTTCAAGCAAGTCGAAGAAAGCGTTGATTTGAGCCTTGGAATTCTCGTTTCGCTCTTCTTGCTTGCTGAGATCGGCAATGAGATTGCCACAGACTTCAATGATGGCGCATCGAAGAGTGTATGCCTAGGTCTGTTAGCACCAAGTTCCAAGTCGAATTAATGGCTACACTTACATCGCTGTCAAGCTGCTTGATAAGCATCATCATCTGTTTCAAGACTGACCGCGGTGCCAGCTCTGACAGTTTGATGAAGAAGGCCGACACCGACTTGGGCCCTCGTGTATCATTGTTGTTGAATTCTTTGTTGCTCAATTCTCTACACAATATTCATTAGGATGGCCCTCCTGAGGCTATTGCAACTTCATACCTTAGGACCTCGTCCGCAAGCTGGGGATAGTCATACTGTTCGCCAAGAATGTGTAAGAATTCAGCCATTGGCTCCGCTAGATGTTCGAAGTATGACAAGTTCTGGATCACGGACATTTGCGCGCCTGCTTGAGGTCAGCATGTTTCTTTGCTTAGACCTTGATTGATAGCATACCGAACGCATGTCCGTGATGTTTAACGGCGACGCAGAGCACTTTGAAAGCGTGCATTCGGAGGGTGGTGCTTTTGGTGCGCTGCTCGCTCTCCAGCATCAGGTAAACAGGTCGAGTGAACAGACCAATGAAGGTGTCCCTGTCGGATGTTGTCATGAACAATTTGCCTAGCTTCAACTTCATTACCCTGCACATGGTCTCCAGAGCAGCTTGCAACTGCATGGCTGAATCCCAAGCTCCATCTTTTGCCTGGCTCTTTGATTTCGCCCCCTTACCGCCGCGACCCTTCACAGGGGCGCTGCTTGACTTCTCCGCGGCTTTGACCTCGACTGCTGCAACGCACCACTGCAGCAAGAATGCATACATTTCAAGGAGCTGCTTCTGTTGCCGTGAAGCATCCTGATCCTCAGTCTCAATCTCATTGTTTATCAATTCGGCTTCACTGGCGAGGCCGGATGTGATGAGATCGAAGAGCTTGCTTAAGGTCTGGCTGGGCAGCTGGGAAGCATGTCTGGATAGATCGAACAATTCAGAATCGGTCTGACCTTTTGGGGCTCGTTGAGACGGAAGAAAATGGGAACACACTTGAGCAGGAATTGAATGGAGTCAAAGATGGAGCTCTTTGACAAGCTCTCTGGATTGTCGGCGATAGCATCTACGATGGGATTCAGAACACCGTTGACAAGACCACCGGTCAGCGATTCGGGGTCATTCTCGCAATCCTGAAGGGATCCATCAGCCTCAGCGGTTGGCACTGTCGCAGGGTCACTGAGGTAATGTTTCAGAGCATCATTGATGTCGAAGTCGACCTGCGCATCCATTTTGTGATGAGAGCACTGTTCTCAGCGCAATTGCGTGGTCGGAGATCAGCTCAGTATAGTGGGGTCGACCTTTCCATCGGAGTATTGACTGCGCACGGACCATGTTTACATTTTGTCGCGTGTAACGCGCTTGGTCGCCAACAGTCTGATAGCCTCCAATATCATGCTAAGTTGCCGCAATGATCGGCGTGAACATTGTACGATCATACCCTCGCCATTGCTCTGAAACGTGCGCGTGGAATGGTCCAGTTTGGAGAGTCGTTCGTCTCAAGACGGCAAGAGCATCAGGAGTCGGATGCACTGAATGAGGATGGCGAGGATGGCGAAGATGAGGCACCAGGAGAGCTTCTCGGCGCTTCAGGAGAAAGTGATGAGTCTCAAGAACGAAGACATCATCTCTCTGCAACGGTCATAGAGGACATGCGACAACTTGGCCAAATGTTCCGCGAAAAGGGAATGCGATATCGCCTCATAGATAAGATCGGAGAAGGCAAGTATGCTTTATCACGGAGTTTTGCCAAGCTGGAGGCTCATTATTGCAGGAACGTTTTCTACCGTGTACAAAGCTGAGGATTCGATGTATGAACATCACAAGAACGACTGGGACAGCGAAGGGACTCAGGTTTCGAAATGGATTTCGCCCAGCAGTGGCCGAGAGAGACGGCAAAGCAAGCCGCGGCTGGTGGCCGTCAAAAAGATCTATGTGACTAGCAGTCCAATGAGAATCTTCAACGAGCTCGACCTCCTTCACAGCTTGAGAGGATGCTCGTCAGTGTGTCCTCTGATCACCGCCTTCCGCTACCAGGACCAAGTCGTCGCAGTCTTGCCTCACTTCCGACATCAAGATTTCCGGGTATGGATCTGAGAGACCCTCTGCGTTCGAAGATCTGACCGGGTATCAGATGTATTACAGGAACATGCAGGTCTATGACATCCAAGTATACTTTCGTTCACTCTTCGAAGCCCTTGCCGCAGTGCACAAGCACAGAATCATCCACAGGGATATCAAACCAACGTGAGTCTGGTCACAACGTGAGAGGAATGAATGATGACCGGCGCAGAAACTTTCTTTATGATATCGATCGGCAGCGTGGGGTGCTCGTTGATTTCGGTCTCGCGGAGGTACGTCCAACTTAGGTGTGAAGCATCCCCAACGAATCTAATGACTCTCAGCGCGAGGGCACGGATGCATCTCACTGCCTTTGTCAGGATCAGGCCATTGTCAGGAAAAGCAAGATCCAGTCTAGTCGCGCATACAATCAGGAGACGCCCAGCGGATATCCCAAGGATGATTCGCGCCCATCAAAGAGGGCCAACCGAGCAGGCACAAGAGGCTTCCGCGCCCCTGAGGTTCTTCTCAAGTGCACTGCGCAGACTACCAAGATTGATGTCTGGTCCGCCGGCGTCATTTTACTCACCATCCTTGCTCAAAGATTCCCGTTCTTCCATTCTGCCGATGACGTCGATGCCATGGTTGAGATTGCGACCATATTTGGGAGGCAGCGGATGAAGCATTGTGCGGTCCTTCATGGATCCATGTTCGAATGCACACTCAACACTGTGGGCGAGAAAGGTCACCCGCTCGCGCACATTGTTCAATGGTCGACGTCAGTGATGAGGCCAGAATTAGAAGATGACCTGGATCCAGCAGTCAAAGAAGCAGTCTCCTTTCTGGAACAAATCCTAGAACTGGACCCGAGAAGAAGGCTATCAGCAAGAGCGGCTTTGGCACATCCGTTCCTCGCAGAAGATCCTTACGATACCCAGGGAGAGGAGGTGGATGTGCTGTGAGTGGGTATTAGTCTTTGATGGCGGCGCGTTTAGTGTAGCATGAGATACCCCTACGTATTGACAAATCGAGTAATTGGAATAGAAGGAGAAATCGATAATCGATAATCGATTCAAGAGTCCACGTGATTGCGCGTCGAACCAATTCAGGCCTAGAAAGGATTAGTCTGGGCTCAGAATTCATGTACGTCAATGGCTTAACGATCCAACCTAGAAGACAGTAACAGTGCACAACATGCAATAGAGCCTCGTTGCATGGGGTCCAATGGGGTCGCTCTCGAACAATCCCTTGAGCCCGGTAACATCCCCTTTGGCTGCCCAAAAGCGCCTCGAAAGGAAGCCCGATATTCACCAAGTCGTTTTAGGCGACATTCTCTTCGACACATGGTATCCTTCGTTCTACCCCGATGAGCTGGTTGGCAAAGAGTTGRACAGACTGTACGTCTGTCAGTGGTGCTTCAAGTACACCAAAGACCAACCCCACCACCTATCGCACATCAAACTCTGCCCACTCCAGAAAGAGCCGCTGGGGGAGCTGATCTACAGCCAAGGCAACCATGGCATCTACGAGATAGACGGCGAAGCGCACCAGCTCTTCGCGCAAAACCTCTCCCTCTTCGCCAAGCTCTTCCTCGACAACAAATCCGTCTTCTTCGACGTCGCCTCCTTCGACTACTACCTCCTCGTCGTGCACGCGCCCGCGCCCGCGCCATCATGCGCCCTCCTCACATCCGACACCAGCGCCCCTCACAACATCATCGGCTTCTTCAGCAAGGAGAAGATGTCCTGGGACAACAACAACCTCGCCTGCATCCTCGTCTTCCCGCCCTGGCAGCGCAAGGGACTCGGCAAGATCCTCATGGGCGTCAGCTACGAGCTGAGCAAGCGCGAGGGCCGGTACGGCGGGCCCGAGAAGCCGCTGAGCGAGCTCGGTCGCAGGGGGTACATGCAATTCTGGGAGGCGAGGATCGCGCGCACCATTTTGGGCATGCGGGGGAAGAAGGCCCTGAGTGTGATTGAGGTGGCGAGGGAGTGCTGGGTCCTCACCGATGATGTCAGGGAGTCGCTGAAGCGGATGGGCGTGCTCGGGGCGAGGAGGAAGGATGGCGGTGTCGCTGTTAGTAAGAAGGCTGTCCGGGAATGGGCGGCGAGGACGGGGGTGGATCTGACGCCTCCTGTGCGCGAGGATGCGTTCTTAGGGCAGCGGGCAATGACTTGAGGGTAGCTATTACCGGTGGTGCAACAGTCACACGACTCGTGGGCTGGTTCCATGCGGAGCTTGCTGTTGAGAAGAAGCAGAGCCAGCAAAGCCAGCACAAGCAAGCATAATTCAAGTCYCCGCGTGTCAGCACCGAAGTCTGAGTGTCTGCTGACACTCTATCATCGCGCATCAAGCTGCGCCGGCACGAATAATGAGATTTTGCCATGTCCATGGGTCAATGAGAGCTCACCGCCCTGCTTTAACACTGGGCTTACACGGCACCATGAGAGGGGCGGTACCAGAGCATTCTGCCACACTTTGATAGAGAGACTTCGAGTTCGAATGACTGAGTCTTCTGGTCACGTCTTTTCGAAGACGAGTGTAGCGCTCATTGTTCATAGCGGACCTTGACTAGAGTACTACGATGTAGCCGAGAAGCGAGATGCAATATCAGGATAAAGGACTGAGTTTACCATACGGAAGCCAAATTGGACAGAAGAGGATGAGAGGGCCCTGAAGTTAGGATATTTGTCTATCTCTTGTACATTGTTGACATGCATATGCAAAATCATGGAAATTGGGTATCTCTCACCGCGTGCATTCATCCTTTCTATCGAACAACACCCTCCTCAGACATATCGCCGCTTTTTCTGCCGAGCTTGCTCCAGTTCCACATTTCTCCATGCATCTTCGAAGATCGTTGGCTTCTTCCCAAGCGCCCCGACCTCGTGGTCAATACGYTTCACCACCTGAAAGGCTCCAGTCCCCTGACTCATGCTCTGCCCCATGATAATACACTCGCTCACGCCCTCGATCTTATCCTTCTTGGCATGCCACGCCGCCTCGAACAGGTGATCGGGCGTCTTCTCGAAGCTGGCCAGCTGGAGCACGCTATCCCGCATCTTGCTGAGGCCGAAGCGGGTGATGCCCAGCACCTCGCCCCGATACGTCATCACGTCCGCCAGCAGCTGCATGTGGCGGGGGTCGATGTCCATCTCGGCCATGACCTTCTGGATCTCGTCGATGATGGTGGTGCGGGCGGCCTCGATGCCCAGGACGTCGCGCGTCTCCATGACGGAATTGGTTCGCGTGCGGGTCCCGTTCACCCCCTCGGTGGTCATGCAATCCTTGAGCCCGTAGCCTTCCACCAGCACCTCGACCAGGCCCTTCTCGTCGGTCTTGACGATGGCCCGTGAGGCGGCTGGGTAGCCGCAGACGGGGACGGAAGGGAGGAGACGCTTGAGGTGCTGGACGCGCGCGAAGATCTCGCTGTCGTCTCGAATTTTGCCCTTGGCGCCGCGGCCCTTGCTGGACGAGGACTCGGCCCTGATCATGATCGAGCCTTTGCCTCTACAGTAAACGTCCTCCCAATTCAACTTGAGCTTCTTCCGCTTCACTATGGATCTGACAATGCTTTCCAGCCTCAAATCGAGCTGCAGCTTGGTGATTGTCTCAAAATCGATCCTGATCTCCAGGTAGCTAGCTTCTGTAGAGTAGTTGTCGGCGATGGAGTAGATGATGTCTCGGAGGTAAGTCTGCTCGATCTTACCCTTGACGAAACGGGCCGCGGTGATACTGTGTCGATTGTTCAACTCGCAGGTAATGATTGGGGTACTGATCTCCTTCGAGGCGTTGATGATTTCCTTGACCCGAGGCACACCTTGCGTCATCTGGAGGTTAGCAATTCCGGCAAAATGAAAGGTTTTGAGCGTCATTTGCGTTCCGGGCTCTCCAATGGACTGTGCCCCAACAGCGCCAACAGCTGTCCCAGGTTGGACGGCAGCCTTTCGATATCTCTCCAGGCACATGTCGATGAATGCTGTCAACATAGTTGCTGTTATTTTGTGGACTCGACTGATACAGAGTTCTCCCATGTCTGTTTGGGCCTGTCAACCAACAATACGAATACACCGACAAGAGAAACCTACCTTCTGTCTTAGGAGCGTTGGTCTTTCTCCTGCCTCTCTTTCCTTTGCCAGCTTCACCCGTTGAGCTCCGCATCAATGATTGCTTTTGTATCTTACCAAGCAGAAAGTCTTCCATGGACGTGAGAAAAGCTCTCGAGCTTTCCTTGTCGTCGATTGCATACGGACACGTATCTTCGTAAGCTAAGCTTTTCCCGTCCAGCGACTGACGAGAAAGGTGCTTCCTCATGCGTTGCACCTTTTGGCCAAAAAGATCAAGGATCTCCGGCTCAAGCAAACCCCTCTCGGATTCATTAAAAGTGATAGCCTGCTCCTTTGTCAGTGACTATTCTGATAGTGTACCTGGAATCTCAGTTTCACCTTGACATGAGTGAAGATGTGTTCCAAATTCACGGGTTTTGCTTTACCTTCCATATTGGATGGATCAAGCTTATCGTCGCCATACTGATACTGGATGAGAGCCCCAGCGGAGTTGCGTACCGTATCATCATACTGAATTGACAGATCCTCGAGCGACTTCATGAGACGTCGTGACATGTATCCAGTCTCAGCCGTCTTGACAGCGGTGTCGACTAGTCCCTCTCTGCCTGACATTGCGTGGAAGAAAAACTCGTGTGGGTCCATGCCACTGTAAAAACTATTTCGAACAAAGCCTTTTGATGGGGGCTGACGGGCGTGCCTGGGAAAGTGCGGTAATGTGCGATCTTGAAATCCCTCTTGCACTCGCTCTTGGTTGATAATTTGCTGGCCCACGACGGCGACCATCTGAGACACATTGATAGAAGAACCTTTGGATCCACTGAGTGCCATGACCATAGCTGCATTGTGCTTGCTCAACGCTTTGAGACACTCGTCTCCAGCTTCTCGTCGAACGGCGCTCAAAGTAAGAGATATCGAGCTCTCGAGCGTCTGTGCCTCATCCACACCACTCGCCCTTTTCAAACGCCCCTCTTTGAAGTCGGCGATCAGAGCATCACACTTCGCATACGCTTGCTCAACAAGTAACTTCTTATGACTGGTGAGACTTTCCCCTGAGCGCACGTCTCCGATCCCAATGGAGAAGCCTTGTGCACTCAGATATCGAGCAATCAAGCGTGCTAATCGATTCATGGCTAGCAGCGTCGCGTCTTCGCCATAGTCTCGAAGAATGACAAAGAAGACCGAGTCTTTTTTCCCTACACCAATCGTATTCTTATCCATGACGCCACACATGATTTCTGAGTTGCGAATACACAGCCATGTATCATCCTCAGACATGTCACGAAGGTCCTCTGTCCCAGCTTTGTACTGCCGACATGGTGCATCTAAATTGATCCGGGTATCGCAAGCCTGATTCGGGCGTAAGAGAATATTGAAGATCTGCTTGCCTGTCCACAGCATGACAGGTTTGAGAATTGCTGGTGGTGGAATATCGATTTGCTCAGTGCCTTCCACCATGTAGGAACAGATCTGGCTGAAAGCTTTTCGATCGAAAAATTTGTCCTTGCTGCTCAGGAGATAGGCACCCGTTATGAAGTCCTGAATGGCAGCAATGATTGGCTCACCGTTGCGGGGGGTTGCCAGATTGTGTTTGACTCCCATTAGTTCCAGCGCTTCAGCTCTTGCCTCTTCGGTTTGGGGCACATGCACGTTCATTTCATCCCCATCGAAATCAGCGTTGTATGGTGTGCAAACACATTCGTTGAGTCGGAATGTCCGGGATGGTCGTACTTTGACTCTGTGAGCCATGATGCTAAGCTTGTGTAAGGATGGCTGTCGATTGAAAAGAACAACATCTCCATCAATAAGATGACGTTCCACCGTGTCCCCAATGCGGAGACCCTCTGCCATCCGCCATGGCTCCCCAAATTTGAGCATCACGTTGAGGCCGCCCTTGGCCTTACTGATGGAATATGCGCCCGGCCATTTGCGTGCACCATTGCGTACCATCCGCCTCATGCTCTCAAGATTACTCTCGGAAACTTTCTCAGGATATGTCATCGTTTTGGCAACATGCTCAGGAAGAGCGACCTCGTCAACGGCAAGGTTGGGATCAGGAGAAATCACAGTTCGGCCAGAAAAGTCCACCCGTTTTCCTGACAGATTTCCACGAAATCTTCCTTGTTTACCTTTCAGACGTTGACAAAAGCCGCGCATTGCGACATACTGGCCGGGAGGAGTCACACCTGGGGATTCACTGTTTACCAGCATTGCCACCTGAGCTTGCAGAAAGTCCCACTGTTCCATGAGGGTTGGAATTCTCTCTCCTCTATCCAAGCCACGCTTAATGAGGCTATTGATGTGTATGATATCCGATATCTTGGAGGTGATGTCATCCTCTGTCGTTGAACCATCTTGGGGAACGCTGGGTCTCAAACACGGAGGCGCAACCGGAATATATTGCCAAACGAACATTTCCGGTCTGCCCTCTTTCGGATTCATACCTAAGAGCTCGCAATCGAGACTATTGATCTGTTCGAAAAGGTTCAATATTCGGAGTGGGTTCAAGTCGTCCATCGCTTTTCTCATATGCTTATCAATATCCCCGAGCGCCTTCTTGACCAGCTTAAAGCTTTCGTCAAACTCGAGCTTGGATTTGGGAGGTTGCTTCTTCGCAGCTTTCGAGCCTTCATATTGGCTGAATCTTTCATGCGTGATCTTCATGGGACCACTGCCATTACGTTTGACCCTTCCGTTGAGCGTGCCACATTTTTGACATAGGAAAGTCTTCCTCGCTTCCTTGCATACCTTCTTACAAATTTGCGTCTTTCTCAGATTATCAATATTCGGCCGACGAAGTTCCCGAAGAAACTGTCGTCGTTCGTTCTCTGGCAAAAGGATGCTCGAGCAATTTTTGCAGATGACCTGCAGTATATGGATGATGAATCTCAAGTAGCCAACGTGAAGGACGGGAAGCACCAATTTCGTATAACCAAAATGCCCCATACATGCCTGCACGCGCTGACCACAGGTCTCACAGCGACCTTCCTTGCCCGAGAGACCTAGTCGTAGATCCAGTGGGCCATTCTCGTTGGGTGCACGACCCCGAGAAAGGTCGTATAGATCTCTGTCACAGACTTCGATCACACCCTGCTTGACGATGTCCTGGCTTGTACTGCATGTATATTAGGACGCAAGAATCGCTACTTTGGGCCCTCATAGTCTTACGCAATGCCAAATTTGAGTTCCTTGATCCGTTTGCGCACATTGTCAATGACCTGCTCCTTTACAGACACCGGAGCAGTCATTTTGTTCTGAATGCTACCTGTGAGGATGCAAGTGTAAAAGTTGAGAGTGGCGCACTGAGATCATTGAGGCGATTTTAAAAAACGGTTTCGATTCTGACAGAAGTCGAGCAGGACGTCAGAAGCAATTTCGCTCTATCATCTCAAAGTGTCGTATGTGAAGAGTCATGCAGAGCCAACGGTTTATTAATAAAATGGTGGGGGACGAGTGTGGCAGCGTGGCGCGGTGGCGGCGGAGAATCTCCTACAAAACGACTTGACTACCATATTCGAACAAATGCCTATCAGATTGTATCTTCAGACACTGGAGCAAGGCGTRAATTATGTACACATGACATTGCTCAGACAATATTCCACAGAAGTGCACTTGCTCCAGTCGGAGGTCGATTGTTCCATCAATCTACTTTGCTAAGAAAGACTGGAATGACTTGGCGTCTATGGTTATGTTGCCAACCGCTGTGTCCATTGTCAGCAAGTTCATGTAGTATTGGAATGCTTTTCGCGTTTACCTCGGAGCTTCTTTCTACCCTCCTTCTGCTTCTCAAGCAGCTTCCGCCGGCGGCTCACATCGGCGGCGTGCAGCTTTGCTAAGACGTCTTTTCGAAAAGGCTTGATCGTCTCTCTGGCAACGATACGTCTTCCTGTGGCTGCTTGTATGACGACCTCAAACATTTGACGGTCAACATGCTCTTTGAACTTGCTCACCCACTGCCGGCCTAATCTGTCGATCTGGCTCGTGTGAACAACGCGAGAGACTGCGTCCACTGGTTCCCCATTGACCAACAGCTGCAATTTGACAATATTGCTTTTACGCCATGCAGCGTCTTCGTAGTCGAGACTCGCATAGCCTTTGGTCACACCTTTCAGCTTTCCGAAGAAGTCGTCCACCAAGTGCGCCAAAGGCAGCTCGTATTTGAGTATGACTTGCGTTGCGGTGAAATAGTGCAGGTCTTTCTGTTCGCCTCGGTTGCTCTCACACAACTCGATGCACTTTCCAAGACAGTCGTCTGGAAGGGTAACAGTTACAAGAACGTACGGTTCCTGTAATTCAGCGACGCGGGCCAGATTGGTTTTTCCATCTGGGAATTCTGCCGGATTGCGAATGATGTCTTCTCTGCCATCATGCCAGATCACTCTGAACGGTACATTTGGTGGAGTGATAATGATGTTAGCCCCATGTTCCTGGCGTAGCCGATCCTCGAAGACGGAGCAATGAAGGGTGCCCAAGAAGCCCAGTCGCCATCCAGCACCTAGAGCTTCAGAAGACTCTTTCTGAACTGTCACACTTCGATCATTGAGTACAATTTGATTGATGCTATCTTCAAGGTGCCCGTACTCGCTCTGATCGGTTGGGAACGCAGCGACGAAGACCATTGCCTTAGGCTCCTCGAAGCCTGGCAGTGGCTCAACGTCTTTCTCATTCCCTACAGTGGTATATGTATCGCCAACCTTGGCTTCCTGACTGCGTTTCATGCCGGGATTGAAGAAAATGTAGCCCAATTGGCCAGCACGTAGCTCTGTCTGGGGCGTTTGATCCGGGTACTGTATTTCCCTTGTGAGCATGCAGCGCGTGGAGTGCCTGAATCGGGGTTTCGACCCACCATGATCCCAACTTCCCCAACGATATACTTGATGCCGGTCACCAACGATCTGATATGATCACCTGCCCTTATTGTCCCATCGAAGAGCCGCACAAGAAGTATAACCCCACGAAATGTCGAGTACCAAGAATCGATCAGCAAGAGGCGAAGTGGTTTGGTACGATCCCCAATCGGCCTGAGCAAGTCAGTGATCAACGCCATACGATCGCAAAGCAACTCACGCAGGCATCTGCTGAATGACAGCAGGCAAAATCGCCTCAACATTCTGACCAGTTCTGGCAGAAACAAGGACCGCCTTTGTAGGGTCCAATTCGAAAGTGTCTTTCATCTGCGCCAACGCTCTTTCAGGTTCCGCAGATGGCAAGTCCACCTTGTTGATTACCGGTACGAGCTCTAGACCTTGGGAAAAGGCAAGGTAGAAGTTCGCCACAGTCTGTGCTTGCACGCCCTGACTCGCATCCACAAGCAGCAATGCTCCTCCACAACTGGCATAGCTTCTGGTGACCTCAGCCCGGAAGTCGACATGGCCGGGTGTGTCAACAAGATGTATCAGATAATCGTTCCCTTCGTACTTATATAGCATAGTGCAGGTCTGAGCTTTTACGGTTATCCCCCGCTCCCGTTCAACGTCCAACTTATCGAGGAACTGCTTCTTGCCGCCGGGCTCAATCGTACCGGTAAGCTCGAGTAGACGGTCGCTGAGGGTGCTCTTTCCATGATCGACGTGGGCCACGATACAGAAGTTCCTGAAGCGCTCAAGAGGAATTTCCGCTATCCGCCGTTCAAGGCTCCCAATCGTGCGGGATGGACTGGCGGCCTTGATGGCCGACGTTGAGAAGCGCGCATACTGTCCAGCGTTTGTGAACTCATTGACTGCCTTTGATACGTTGACGGCATTGCGAGGCGTGGAAAGGTAGGTCGAACTCCGATTGGACTGTCTGCCGTTGAGACTCCTAGAAGCAGAAATGCATGAGAGAACATGACTGATTGTGGTGGCAGGTATACGACAGCGTGGAGCGGGAGAAAGCAGCCTGTTGCTATGATGGTGCCATCGTCGCATCAGAGGGCTGGTCCACCGTTTGCTAAGGATGAACGGCTGTCGCTGATCGCTTTTCGAATGCTGTCTCCCACCAGATGAAACGATTTTAGCAAAGTGTCTTTATTGCCACAGACTTTCTCTGCGCCTTTTGCGGTAGTTGCGTCAAGCGGGTGTTTCCCCTCGCGACGCCACGTCAATAAAGGGGAAAACTCCCATTGCGCATGATACCAGGATACCAGGTAGTACCACCAAACGTCATCGCCTTTTCAAGATGTCGGGAGAAAAAGAAAAGACAAAGACGCATAAGCTATCATTACGAGGTTCATCGAAACTAGTCGCAGAATTTGTATGTTTTTGCATTCCTCTCTTAAACGAATTGAACTGATAAGTTTTAGTTTGAGTATTCGATTAATACTATTCTGCAAGTGGCGCCAGGACACCCACGCCCCACAATGATTTGACTGACTTTCCCCAAGCTTTCAGAGAGGTGTATATCCGGCGGAAGATTTCACAGCGTGCGTGTCCTTGAATGTATGAAAAGGATCCTGAGGATTAAAGTTAAGCAGCGTCAAGAAATATGGACTCAACATGCTGGGTATGTTGCCTGGTAGATTGTATCGGTCAGGTCCATTGACAAGATTAGTCACATCGGACGATCAAGTCAAAGCATATGTCAAAAAGATCATGTCCCAGCTGAACAAGTGGATGACCAACAGCAAGATATCTAAATTGGTAGTCGCTATCACGAGCAAAGAAACCGGTGAGACAGTGGAAAGGTGGCAATTCGATGTAAGTGGATCGCAACTGCTCGATGTCTTCCTTTCTCTTGCAAATTCTGAGATATTCTGCGCCAAAGGTACAAATCTTCGGAAAAGGCCCAAGGCATTCAGCTTCGAAGGAGGCGAACAAGCCAGCAGACAAGGAGAATACCACTCCAGAGTAAGCAAAAGCCTTTCCGCCAAGTCAGGATATCGTCCATCTGAACGACCTCCCAGTGGTGCACCTGATGCTTCGCCCGCCGAAAAGACGGAAAAAGAGATTCAATCAGAAATCCAGTCGATCTTTCGCCAGGTCACAGCATCCGTGACCTTCCTGCCCCAGCTCGATGCAGGCAATTGCACTTTCAACGTACTGGTCTACGCGGACGCCGACTCTGATGTACCCATGGAGTGGGGAGATAGCGATGCGAAGGAGATCGAGAACGGGGAGAAKGTCCAGTTACGGAGTTTCAGCACCAGCAATCACCGGGTTGATACTCTGGTCAGCTATAGGTGAGTCACTTACCGAGAATGTGGAGGTGAAGACTCCAGGCAGCTGACAGACCGAAGACTTGCTGAATAAAGCCGCTCAAATCAAGTCTCATGAGTTACGAATGGAGTTGTACGCGAAGGAAGGTATTTGATGAGGCTAGGTTGCCTGCACTTTCTACATCCTCTGGCGATTCCTTGTATCGTGAGTCTGCATTTGATATGTAGCGTTGGTGGAGTCTGGTGGTCTGGAAACAAACACGAGGGCCATATCTGATCGTTGGTATCTGGATTTCTTGTAGTACAAGGTATATCTGTAATCGTTCACAGTGCGCTTGACCCAAACCACCAACTCTCGAGGCGTTCTATGCTATTCATCAAACACGCAATATATTTGGGTATCATAAGCAGCAGATCGACGGCGAAAACCCAAGGAACTCAAAAACCAAAACCCTGCCCAGGCCGTCCACCCACCACCTACGTATCCGAAGCAGGCGCTGGTGATGCTAAGCCCATGCTCAGACGATTGAAGACTGGTATGGAGGGTAGTCTGGAATCTCCAGAAGAGGAATCTTTGGGAGGCACGGGTGGAGGTTTCTCTGACATTGCCGGGCTGTGCGAACGGGCCTTATCATCACGCAGGCTCTCTTCTCTGCTGCCTCCCTCGCCATCTTCCTGCACAACCGGAAGTGTTGCTCCACCAGTGCCACCGCCCCTTTCAGCACTTGGACTTCTTGCAACGCTTAGAGTCTAATCAATCGCACCTGTTAGTATGACTCTGCGGATCATTCTTCTTTGCATATTTTTATCGGTTTTCCTTGGAGTAAGAGATGGGAAAATCGAAGACACTTACCCTATCCTTTTTAGGCTCTTCACTCACCCCTTTTTCCTCCGACTTTTGCGCTTGGATCTCCGCCTTCTCGACGACTTTGTCTGTGGAAGTCCGCGACACAGACCAGCTCCGTTGTCTTCGACTGCCACTGATAGATCCATCAAGTTGATCCCCTGCCGATGCTTCACGTCCTACTTCCTCTTTCGTCATTGTTAGACCGCTAATGAATTTGACAAATCTATCGCCATAGCCCTCAGGCGGAATAGGAGAGATTTGAGATTTGTTATTTGACAATCCCTTCCATATATGTTCGGCGCGCTTGACGAAGCCGTACTTGGACCACTTGTCAGCAGCGCTTTCGCAATTCATAGCATTCTCATATACTCACATGGGTGAGACAGTCGATAATGCCAAGGTAGTATATTTCTTCCCCCGGCTGGCCATCTTCATGCGTCGCTCTGAAGCCTCCATCATTGCTGTAAAAGAGGAAATTCTTCCTACCCTCAAGCATCTCCTCCGGCATTTTGCTGGTGCTTTTGTCAATGGGCACAGGGCGTTCTCGCTTGATGATCTGTCGTAAGTGTTTGGCTTGTCTCGCATTTTCAAGTTTCGAAGGTGTCCTTGTTAGCATCTTCACTTGCGGCTCTGTCTCATCATCTCCACCGGGCTGAAAGATTTGAAGGGTCTTGTCGCGCAAGTTCTCTTCGTTCCCCTTGCCCAAGTCATGGATTCCCACCAGGAGAGAATAATCCATGATTTTGAGCTTCTGGAGCAGGGCAACGTCCCGTTTCATCTGTTCGACAAAGAGAGTCTTTTTCTGAGGGCCAAACTCGAAGTGGTAATTTCTCCGTAACCAATTCAGATCTTTCAAGGTCGCTCTGGGATTGCGCTCGAGGTCCTCTTCCCGAAAATCCCGGCCGATAGTGGAGCCTTTCAAATCAAAGGTCTGATGAATATCGCGGTGAGGTGGGAACAGATTGTTCATGACGACAAAATGTATTTTCCTACCGTAGGGGATCTTTACGCGATGGAGCCCGTAGAACTGTGATATGAGGGTATTCGGGTTATTCTCGACATGGCTGTAGTAGTCTCTCAGAACCTTCCTCAACAATTTGTGCTCTGCATGGTGGATTGTCTTTATGATGTACTTGTAGTCCCTCGAGAAATAGAAAAAGCTGCCACTCTTGCCGGGAGAGCCCAGTTCAGAAAGGATGTATTTGCTGGTCAACGACATAAGATAATCGGCCGGATCAATCTGAAATTTGGCACGAAGATGACGGAACACCCACGGTGCGTAGTCTTTGAACTTGAAATCATATTTTGCCGACGGTGTCAATTCGTTTCCGGTGATATCAAAGGAAAATTTATGCTTCGCCATGAAATCAGAGTCCCCCAGCTCGCGGTCCATTTTTGCGTTCGTCCTGGAGACGGTGAACCGTATGCCAGTCAACATGTTGTATGCTGTCACCCAGTTCACATGATTCATGTCAACCTTGGTCCCGACGACGACGCGATCGTCTTCCTCTTCACCCTCCTTCCTCTTCCGCCGACTAGCTCTCTTTTGCCGTATCGTCTCGGTCCAGCGGGCCATGTCAGTATCGGGAGGAATCTCATCGAGGAACATATCGGAATGGAGTGACCTTGTCGGGGCTCGAGCTAACGTATTGGATGCACGAGGAGTTCTTAGAGTGGGGGTGAAACGTCCACTGTCGCTATATCCATCACTCGCGGTATTGGGGTAAGAGAAGTCTCTGGATGTCCTGCTTGTTGAAAGTCGCGGTACCTCGAGAGTATGCCTGTGATGTAACCTAGGAGCGACGGGGTGTAACGAGGTTGCTGAGACTTCGGCATTGGGCTCGAGGGGGGAGGAAGGAGCCGGCAGCGAGGAGGAGAGCATTTTTGAGGTCGAAGGAGAGCTGAGACCGATTGGAGTGCTCATGTCGGAAGAGGTGGGCGGGGAGCCTTGGATACTGTCGAGGAAGGTCGGGTTGACGTTCTGCGGGGCGGACGATGAATGCGCCCTGCTATGACCTTTGTGCCAACCTCTTGCTGCCTGTGGAGCGTCCAAAGACTTTCGCACTGGCGATTGAGCGATATTGGGACTGCCCCCAGATGAAGCATCATCGACTACATCCCTCTTGACAACTCGAGTAGGCTGTCCATTATGCCTTGCTGATTCCCGAATTGGGTCTGTGTTGCCCGTTTCTGTTGCCTTACGATTCCCATCCAAAGAGGGTTTTCTAGAAAGACGATCTCCTTCAAGTCCCGATACTCCGTTAGTGAAGGGTACACTGCGTAGGGTCGTGGCATTCGCCTCATCTGGAGGCGCTCCCTTCGAATGCTCATTTGGAAAGTGCGCAGTCGGTGTAGCTCCATTGGGTGGCCTGGATTTGACATTGGTCGCAGGGTACGATGAAGATTGTTTTGTGGAAGTGTGAGGAGGCTTCAGAGGCGATTCGGCGTCGGTTTCAAGGCTCACGCGCTCGCTGGCAAAGTTGGATAGTAGCGAAGGCATCACCAACCGGGTGAACGGGCTGTGTTGGATGTATGTCTGTGCCGTTGATCGCTGACAAGACACAGGCAAGCATTGCTTTCTATGCTGGTGGACGCGACGCTGCTGATCTTAGACTTTCAGATTTCTGGCTGTGCTCGTGAAGGAAAGACATGAGATGACGAATCATGGAGGAACTTCTCGTTCCTCGTCGCATTGCAAAACAATGAGGGTAGGGAAGCATGAGTCAATCGAGCAAAAGAGAGCGTAGCCAGACAATTCCACATACAGAAAGCAATGGGGTCATGGCTTGATATCGCATGCTGGAATTCCAATTAGTTTGGAATCTTCAACTGCCATAAAATACCTGTCTTGCCTGTCTTGCCTGATAGAACCTGGTCCGCCGTTCTCCGATCGTTACGACCTCCCGTTAGCGTTATATAAATTACCAGCCAAACATCGGCGCTCTCGACTTAGCGCGACGCGTTGCCCGCAAGCATTGATTCAAAGACAGGAAACACTCAGCAAGATTGGACAACCGCGACATATATTCACAATGCCTTTTGGCGTCTCAAACTCGTTTAAGAGGTGAGAGAGCAATCATTGCGTTTGCTGACCCCAGAGGCTCATTCTCCAAGTAGGGGAACTGTAAAGACCTATTCACGTCACAAAGCCCAATCTGAAAACGCACCATACGCTCATCGCCCCCACAAACGAGTACGCATGGACGAAAGAGGCACCGCAATCGAACATCACTTCAATCAGCATCTTCTCCAGCTTGACGAGCCAAGCCAAGAAAAGGACTCTTTGGAGTCCGACCCGGCAAAGACCACTGCGGAAGACACAGCATCTCCACTCACAGCATCCTCGAGCCCACTGCCACGCGATGTCGCCATCTCATCATCTGACGCGCTCTCAGAGGGGTCATCAGACGGGTCAGAGCTGACTTCGCTACCTTCAGAGCTGTCTTCGCCACCCTCGTCGCCCCTAGAACCACCCTTTCTGCTAGAGGTTGAAGTCCGCCGACCTACCTTTTCGTTCCTCAAACGCAAAAGATCTTTCCAAGGCTGCGGTTCGAAGACGCATCCGCTGGCTGAAACGTCGTCGAACATTCAAAAGCCTCCCCGCACACGCCAAAAGAAGCCTTTGACGCAGATGCAGATTGATCTCGGGTCGGAGGTGAGGAAGACTTGTCGATCGTGCGGAATGGAGTACATTCCGAGTAATAAGGAGGATCTGGCGCTACACARAGACTTCTGTGGAATCAACGCTAACGGCATCGAGGTTGGAAAAGCCTTTCTTCAGGACAGTACGCTGAGGCGGGTGATGTGTAAGCGGACGGGGAAGGACGATATAGAGGTTATCGTGGTCGATCGACGAAGTTCCCCAGCTGCCCAAAGGAAACTCTCGAAGATCCTCGAAGTTGTCAATGTAGAACTCTCTGCAGCAGTGATATCAGAAGAGACCTTATGGGGCCCGCAAGAGTCATCCAATCGCGATTCGAACCCGCTCGCCAAGCGCAGTGGCCGGCGTGACCAACCAGCCAAAGCGGGAGATTCCTTCAAAGCCTTCGTCCATCTGACAAGAGAACGCTGTGTGAGCGTCTGCTTGGCCGAGAAAGTCAGCCGTGCTTTCCCAGTCATCGATGTGCGGCCACCAGCCAGGACGGACGACGCAGCATCCTTTGACCCATGCAACGGATCGTCGCTATCTGTGTCCACATCCGCTGATATTGCTCTCCTAGGAGTTTCGCGGATATGGGTGTCGAAAGCGTATCGACGTCGAGGACTAGCGTTTGCCATGTTAGAGTCCGCCAGAAACAACTTCTTCTACGGACTTCAAGTGCCCAAAAACCTCATGGCTTTCAGCCAGCCCACCGAGAGCGGCGSAAGGCTGGCCAAACGCTGGTTCGAGGCAGAGACAGGTTGGCACATCTATGACGGCGATGCGCGGCCGGCCCGAGGGATCCAATTTTGAGCATCTCACTGCCCGATGATGTCTAGCGGGTTCAAGAATGAATAATTTCTGCCATCCCTGCTTTGCAAAGACTGTCTAACCCTCACTTCCTGCAACAAGCGGTACATGTTGTTTGCTTCTTTCGACAAGCAAGCAACAGGCTCTACAGCCACTTCTTGGTCACTGCGTAGCATCTTTTCAAACCGATGGGTGAGGGGATCTCTTAGGACGATGTTCTCGGTGATGGTATTGGGAAAACTAAACCGATAGGTGAGGAGATCTCTGAGGACGTTGTTCTCAGTGATGGTATTGGAAAAACTCGTGCTGTCTTTTGAAAGAATGAAGAAGCAGGTGCAATGGCCAAYAGTTCTTTGCGACAGAATCTGCTCGAGCATGAAGCCCATGAATGTCAGAATGTTCACGTTAACATTCATGCCCAGAGCTAAGAAGTCAAGCTGAGGCAGCGCTTGAATCAGCTTTCCAATCTGGTCGAAGGCGTCTTTGTATTTGTAGACGTATCTGATCCTTTCCAGCTCCTCTGGGATCAAACTTCCACCACGATCAGAGCAGTTCTGTAACCATTTGCTCAGACCAAAGAATTTTGCATCAGAGGATCKGCGGACATATGCATCCACGCCGACCAGATCACCAAGGCATGGAAAGCTGAGRTACAGCTTTGAGATGTCCAGCAGATTCGAGTGTTTGAACAGGTCCGGCAGAAGCAAACGCTTGTTTTTGGGATGAGCCCAGTAGCCATGGTCCCAAGAAATGAGGATGAACGATTCCAAGTCAGGCCGACTTTCGTTCATTGGCAGCCGGGCCTCTCTCGGCTGCTTCACGTAGACCGCAAAGAGATTATTTCCATACAGCATCTGAGCGGCTTCCTCGTACATTTGCCGATTGACAAAGAGGATGGCTGGACAAGTGCCCCGATGCCACACGACGGGGCAATCGCCTGCCTCTAAGGAGCTCTCGTAGGTCGAATATGGTAATACGAGATCATATATTAGGAGACGAATTTCTGAAGGTAGCTTCAAGAAGCTGCTCGCGTCATCGATCCTGGTATCCATTGTGGGTGCGAATTGGGTGAAATGCGAGAAGAGGGATTTGAGATTGTATGACAACTTATTTAACAAGAATTGCAGCCTAAAGCCAACCCTGTTCTTCTAGCGGTACCAGGAACCAACAGATTGGTGATGTATGCCTGGCGGAGAGCAGAAGAGGCCGAGAGAGATGCTGTCAGATTGGTCTAATTGTACCTAAGGATGAGCAAATCAAGATTGGTAGTTGCAACCGTCCGATAGCATCATCTGAATGAAGCAATGACATCTACAAAGATGCTGGATCTTGGTATCATTGCTGATGATCACCATCCCTATTCGATCGCTTGTACGAGTATCTCGTGATGTCAGGCAGCACCAACCCATTCCGCCGCAACAGGAACAAGAATGACCCCCCCGAACAAACCTTGCATCCAGTTGAAGCCATCCCGGCTCCTCTTCACGTTCCTCCCATAGACACCGGTCAGCAGGGGATCACCCTATGTCTCTTCAGCCTCTGAAGATGCAGCCGAGCACCACATTCCGATTGACGCCCCACCCCGACCAACCTCCATGCGGACATCTCCTCCGCCCGCATCCTTTTCACCCTCCAGCGCACGAGACGAGATAATCAACGATCCAACCCGCTCCAGCTTGCAGCTGGAACGCAATCAGATCGAAGATGCACAGACACATGCGAACACTCTAGCGAATCGAAATGAACGTCCAACATCACCACAAGCTTCGACCTTGCCCGCAGACCCGTTCAAAGAGACGGCGCGAGCTTCTGGATCGGTGACAAGACCCGAGGAGTCAACAATACAGGAAGAAGATTCAAAAAGCCACCGGCCACATTATGATGTCGACGAATTCAAGAAGCTCCTACTCACAGGAGAAAAGCCTCGTCATGCAGAGCAGAAGACGGCTGGTACAGCAGCTGCTGCTGCTTCAGTCAGCCAACCTGAAACTGAAGAACATGAAAATAACAGCGAGAACGCTTCAGTCTTCCAGGCCTCTTTGTCACCAGCCACTAGCTCCAGAAATCATACCAGAGGAGATACGCGAACCCGATCTGACACGGATGAAGAGCTTGCCTCAAGTTCGTTACCAACGGCTGAGAGGGCGAAGCCGGCAGCTCCGAAACCTCGCCATGGCAGACTTGTAACGCCAGGGGCACCGCAAACAGTATCCTTTGAGGATCCTGCTTTCTCGCATGCCTCTAGGGACGATCCGATCATAAGCGACTTACGCCGTCCGGCAACGCGAGATCAGACCCCCCGCAGCCCTTCCCAAAGACCGCTACCTAGCTTACCCCGAGTAAATTCGAATCCGACCCCTCTGCTTCGCTCACGGACGGTAGAGGATGTTTCGAGTCCTGCGTCAGAACGAAGACCGGTCCCGCATCCACCTCCTGCGAGACGACAGGGAGCAACGCGCCCAACCTCATCCATCATAGATTCCACGTGGTCCACACAAGGCCAGCAAGCCATGTTCGGACCTACTAAKCCTCTCTCGCAGCAGATGGAMGATCTAAAGCCAGCTCCACCTCCTCCTCGCCGGTCCGGTAGAGCTAGAAACGACTCACTGTCTGCTTTGCCAGCGACGAATTCTCTCCCCACTTCATCCGACCACTCCATATCGTCAGCTACAGGGTCTATATCTACACCGCCCTCGCAAAGCCCGTCKTTGGTGGCGACAGGAAARACCGTTCAGACATCGCCACATGCAGCTTCACCATCRATGCCTCCGCCCCCTCCTCCACCACGCAGAAGAGGCTCCAGTCAGGGAAGCTAYACCCCCTCGAGACTCAGCGGTGATTACCGACACATGGTCGCACAGCGACCTAGAGGAGACTCTAGCGCTTCGTCAATATCTCAATTGCAAATGACGCCGGAAGAGTCTGGCGCCGAGAGGAAAGATGTGTTGGCTGATCTCTCCGCACTCCAACGAGAAGTAGACGAGCTKAGGGGCAAAATGAGATGATGCCTGACGCATCATTGTGGGGACCGTGGCGTACTCAATAGAGCAGGCTATTGAGCAGACCACTTGAAGCATGCTTTAGCAGTAGACTTCGCTCCGCCTTCAATGCCATATACGAGGAGCTGAGCGAGCATAGAGTAGGGAAGACAAGAAGATTTTACAGTTGGATATGATTGGAAGGTACATTGATATTCGTTTTCCACACAAGCAATKGCTGGGCTGTACATATCATACAGCGAAMGCGAAAACAGGATCTAAACGCCCCATKACGCTCAACGCCTTCGCCCTAAACTAATGATCACAGCTCACCAGAGCCTTAACCCACRTTGAGCATCTTTAAACAATATCCTGATAACATCCACGACGAGAAGTATCAGCAAGTCCAAACTCCATGCACGCGAAACCACCACTGAGCGGGCGTATCAAGCCTCGGCGGCAGCAGGCGCTGCTGGCGTGGCAGACTTCTTCGGAGTCGCAGATTTCTTTGCCGGAGTGCTGCTGGGGGTCTTCTTCGCCTTCTTCGGCGCACCCGCRGCCTTCTTTGCGGGCTTAGCAGGCTTAGCAGGTCCTTTCGTCACGCGGCCAGACTTGGTCTTTCCTAGCACCTTCTTCTCGTCCGTCACAGCTGGTGCCTTTGAATTTGTCAGTGGWTTCAACGCCGCGAATAATATGAAGCGATCATGGATTAATGGGGTCARCTTACAGCAGCCTTGCTCTTCCTCTTTGCGCCAGTATTAGCGGTGGACTTTGTCTTGGTGGCGGCAGCGGCAGGTTTGGCAGCCTTCTTCGTTGCCGTCTTGGGCGCGGCCTTCTTAGGAGCTCCGACGGCTGCTTTYTTGGCGCTGGGGGCTTTCTTGGTGGCGGGTGCCTTCGCGGTCTTCGCGGCGGCAGGCTTCTTGGCCGTGGTCGAAGCAGGCTTGGCGGCAGCAGGCTCTTTCTTAGCCAGCTTCACGGTACCGGAGGGCCCTGTTGCAAGACGGTCAATACTTGGTGATGCTAGCGAACGGTGACTGAGAGACAGGCTTACCCTTTGGCTGGGCGAACTCTCCCTTGTCAACGCCGGACTTGATGGCCTTGTTGAACATGTTGTCGAAGGAAGCCCCGGACTCGAGACCCTTGTTGTTGGCCAGAACATATTGCTTCAGCTTGGAGCGGCTAAGCAGACGAAGATGTCAGTCTCGGTCCGGATGTGAAGAGCGCGACGGGGCGGGTAAACAAAGCAGGGGGTCGACGGCGGCGGTGAGCTTACCTGCTTCCATTACGTTCTTTGAGCTGTGAGGAAGTAAGACGCGTCAGCTTCGACATCAGGTACGAGTTTGCTCGTGTGGTCGTTGTGAATATGGCGTGGTCGCAACGGGCCAGCCCAATGCGCCGATCAAAACAAAGGAAACGCGATGCGGGATAAACCAACCGTGATAATGGCATGCTTGACCATTTCTGCGACCAAACAATCAGTATACACATGCGATCACCCCCCCGAAGCTCTGCGACGCTCGCGCCAGCTTTCCGGTCGGGCACATGTTGGCGACGACATACCTTTGTAGCTGCCATGGAGAGGCGGGGCGGCGGTCTTGGGCTTGGCCGCGCCGGTGGATGCTTTCTTCGCAGGCATGGTGGGATGGTGGGTATAGATCTGGTCGCGTGTCGATGAGGAATCGAACGAGATGCTGAACGGCTGGATTCGACGGGAAGAATGGATGGCTATCTGGCTGGATGTGGGAAGGAGTGGGTTCGAGGGAGGCGCGGGGTGTCTCCGCTTCTTGTATAAATATGGCCGCCGTAGGGCTGTGATTAGGCCGCCGTAGGGCTGTGATTATGGTTGTTTCTTCTCTCAATCAACATGGCGCTAATTTGATTGATTAGCCCGTGTTTTCTTTTCCTTCCATCTAAT
>MSTJ01000116.1:0-40773 GCA_001956345.1 Ramalina peruviana | reverse complement strand
CCCCTCCACATTCTCCTTCCCCTCCTCCCCCATCCCATCCAACCCCGCGAATTTCACCACTTTCCCCTTATCGAACTTCGATCCCTTCCCCCTGATCCCTTTCGTGCCCGTTCCCTTTTTCGCCCCGGCTTTCCGATCAATCCCCTTCCTCGCTCCCCCACCGCGGCCATTGGCTACGGCCGCGGTGGAGGGGGCGTAGAATGCGCCATCACCGGGCTCCTCGATCACTTTTTCCGCGAGTTTCGGCTTTTTGGGCACGGTGCCGGGGGCGGTGGGGGTGCGGGTCTTCACGCCCACGCCCAGACGGCCGGCCCCGCCGATGACTTTGCTTGTTGGGGCAGGAGGCGCGCTGGTGGTGTTGGTGGTGGTGGTGGACGGAGGGGAAGTGCTGGCGATGGCGTTCTCATACAGCGAACGACCCAGCGCGGCGGCTTCGTCGTCGACGCCGTCGTCGTCTTCGTCTTCGTCTGATGAGGAGGAAGAGGATGGGGCCGCGGAGGATGACGAGGAGGCGTCGGCGAAGGAGGGGTCGCTTTTGGCGGGGGAGATCTGGGATGAGTGTGGGGGATGGCCGGATGTGGCGGGCGCGGGGGGGATGTAGCGCATCGCTTTGTTTGGTTTGCGGGGGACCTTGGACGTGGAAGGGCCTTCCTTGGATGTGGGACGGGCTTTGGTGCCAGCCGCGGGTTTGGTGGAGCTGGGTTTCGTGGCGGGGTTGGTGTGGACCTCGTATTCGTAGTAGGAGGCTTCGACGGTGTAGCGCTCGGTGGCGCTCGGTGGCAGGGAGTGCCGGATGGAGAGGGAGTACCAGAGGGAATCGAAGAGGGGGGTTTCGAGGATCTGTGGAGGGGGAGAGAAGGTCAGGAGGTTGTATAGGCAGAGGTGTGGTGGGAATGGTATGTTGCGAGTCTGCGGGCTGCTTGTTGCCGTTGTGCGCGCGGATCATGGTGTGCCCCTCCGCGCGCCAGGAATGAGATGGGACTTACGGCATGGTACCAGGCGATCTTGTAGTCAACGTTCAAGTCCGTGGCGCGGTCTAGCTGGGTGATGAGTTCGCGCTCGATGGACGCGCGAGAGACGGCATTGATGGTATTGTTCTCGACGTGAGATTTGATCACGTCGGTCGCGAAGTTGGTGTAGAGATTCGAGATGCCCTAAGGATCGTGTGAGCAACGCGTTAGTAAGGGTTCAGGCGCAGAGGATCCCTGGGGAAGCAGATGGAAGGCGCGGGAGCAGGGAGGATACTTACGGTGACTGGCATTGTAGCTGAGGCTGGGGTCGTAAATGATGATGGGAGTGAAGATTTCTAGATGTAAATGGTGAGATAAAGAATGGGTGTGGATTGTGTGTCAAGAGAAGAGTCGCGCAACACCATTTGATGGTGGTGGTGTTGTCATAGAGATGACATCGATCGTTCACCAATGGAAAGCGATGTAAAGGAAGAGGAGAGGAAAAATTTGCTCGACTATATAGCTGACTACTAGCAATATACAGATGAATGCTAAGAAAACCATACCGTAACATGTCGAGGAAAAGAGTGATGAGTCAAGCGGAGAGTTGTGTTGCCACTCGCATTCACTCTTCACCAAGGTAATGTACTTATCGAAGGAGCTACCCAATCACCACACTTGCCTCATCAAACTTTTGCTCAAACGCTTGTCAGACCTCAAGAATACCAGCATCAGACGGGTTATGTCGAACCATAATTCGACGACATGGTGTAAGGGAAAGGCCATTCTTTTGATACAGGAGATGTACAAGACGGTGGAAGCTGACACAATCATGATCAGGCTGCATTCAAGATTTCCATTTTCGACACACATCGCAACAAAGTCAGTGTTTGCGCATTTGTCCGTGAAGTGATATTGAATGCCATTGAGAAGTCTTTGGAGAAGTGGGCAGGTGCTTGGCAATTCAAGGATACGAATCAGCAAATGCTCAGCTGGACGACCTGCAGCCCTTCCTTGGGCTTTCAAGGTTGTCGTTTTGATACACGTCTTGGGTGAGCAAAAAGCGCGTGTATTCGGATTTGCCTGAAGTGATGAGATCGACTTACAGGTAAAGAGGGAATGGCAGATCCGCATTCGCCGGCACGATGATTGCGTACCTGAGCATTGTTGCTTCCCCTATCCAGTGCAAAATTAGATTTGATTACTCGCGCTGCCTCTGCATCGGAGCAGCCACATGTGACTTCCAAGGCGTGGGTACCCATGAGCGAATCAAGGGGTGCAATCACAACCCAGCTACTCCACTCCTTCAATCATCAAGACTTGAAGTTCCTGACCCCTTCGACTACTTCACCCAACCCCTTGACAATCAGATCTGGTTTCATCTCCTCGTTCGGCATCATCAATTCATCCACCCAACCTTTGCCCGCACGATCGACCCACGCAGCCTTCATCCCTACCGCCTTCGCCCCAACGACGTCAAAAGGGTTACCGCTCACCAACCACATACTTCCCATCGATTGCTTGTCCGTCTGCTTCCCCACTTTCCTTGCCAAGTGCAGATATACCTCTGGGTCAGGCTTGAATCTCTGAACCTCCTCGACACTGACAATGCCTTGAAAGGCATCTCGATATTTGGCGAGGTCATGTGAGTTAATGAAGGTGTTCTTCAACTGGTCATTGTCGCCATTGGAGAATACGACGGCGTGGATGGCAGAATCGGTTGACAGGGCTTCGAGGGCGGGAGGAACGTCTGGAAATGTGGAGAGGCGGCTGTATTGTACTCCAACCAGGTCCCCCTGAGAGGCGGTGGAGATGGTGATGGAGTGCTCATTGAGAGCGTGGACGAGAGAGCGCTGGGTAACGGTTGCGAAGGGAATAAATTGTTCTGGGGGCATTACGAGAGTCAGCTTACAATCCTCCTGTGACTCGAGGAAGGGTGTCGGACTCATGCTGTTGAGTCGCCATGTATACTCCAATTGATAGCGGCGCCACGAGGCGGCAACGCTGTCGGCTTTGTCTGCACCCACAAGGTCTGACAAGGTCTTCGCGATAGATTCTGTTGAGAGGAGGGTACCGTAGAGATCAAAGGCTATAACCGTCTTGTCGGATGAAGCCATCTCGAAGGTGCACTCGAGGCGGCTGAATCAACGCTGCTGCGACGGGTGTTCCACGCCACCACGAACGTGGTTATACCTTCTCAACAGGCGTGGGGCAGACCGCGCATCACTTGTCGTCATTCTGTCTCCGCATAGCCGAAATCATCTACCGACACACCTGAGCATGTACTGTGAATTATTCAGCACAAACCTTGATCACGTGATCCGAATATCTCAAATCATTTTCAATTATTGAATCGAAAGGTGTCTTGCACCATGGCCAAGGCAAGAGCGACTGAAGATTTCAAGTGGTTTGGTGAAGGCTTTGATGGCTTCCCAAGGAACCTGCCTGATGATTCCATAGAGTATAGCATCTACATTGTTGATCCCAATCTGCAGGATGATGAGGTCCGCGAAAGACTATCGCAGATCAAGGCGGCTGCTACGAAACTACTGCAACCGCTGCTGAAGGGCTTCATATGGCAACGAGATGGCTTTGCTTTGGCAGAAGATCGGAAGGAGGGAAGAAGACGGCTCATTGGACAAACCAATTTTGGTGATTCCATCGATGACGAATGGTTCATCGTTTATCTGTTACGAGAACTAAGCAAACAATTTCCCACTGCTTGGATCAGAGCTGTTGACACTGATGGGCAATTTCTCCTCATTGAGGCAGCAGACGTCTTGCCGGTATGGCTGAACCCTGAAGTGGCCGAATTCAGAGTATGGATCAACCAGGGAAAGCTACTAGTCATACCATTGGAATCTGCCCGACGTTATACTGGACTCGACGATAGCACGTCAGACAACATCTCGCTCAGTCAGGCTCTAAAATGGATTGCAGATCCGAATCAGAGCTTGCAGCATTCGAAGAAAATCGAAGTCCAGGCTTTTTCACGTCTTCAGTCTTACCCTCAGCAGATCCAGGGCAGTCAACATCATGGGTGTGTGGTCATTCCACGAAAAGTCGCGTATCTTTTGCATAGCAAACCGTTGTATGTGTCTCCGGCAGTGGAAGCCTTCTATCTGCGGGACCCAATAGCCATGAAACCATTGCGAAGCAAAGATAGCAGCCCTCTCACATTCCCGCCGAGCGACCTTGTTACGATGTCCGTCGCATTCACAAAGGTCGGCTTCGCCCAGCTCAGAGGTCAGGAATTCGCTGCACCGCCACCATGGGCGGTCATTCTACGAAGGGCGGGTAATGAGAAGCGGCAGGCTCAGCTTGAAATTGGGATGAAGCTGACATGCGGTCTCGAGATGCTGGTCTCTGATGTCCACAACCAAGATAACCGATATGTTCGAGAAATGAAAATGTTACTTGACGACCTTGACACAGAAGACGCCCATCTTCCCTCGGATGATGAAATCCGTGATTGGGGAACGCGGGATGATGATGACACATGGCTGGACATTGATTATCAGGAGTTTGACAAAGAGTTGGGGGGCAAACGCAACGCAGATCAGCCTGATCGCAGTTCAGGTTTCGGAGACCAAGGAGCGCAGCAGAATTTGAAAAAGATTGTGCAACAATTCGAGCACTTCCTGCAGGACGAAGATCTTGATGACATGGATGACGATGATGATGATACCGATAGCAACCATGAAAGCGATAATGACAGCGGCATCGATAGTGCTACATCTATCCATCGTGGCTCAGCTCCCACGAATGATGGAGAGGACGAATTTACGGCGATGATGAGAGAAATGATAGGCATGCCACAAAACGTCATGAAGGAAATGATGACCAATTCAGATATCCAAAAGCCCCAACCCGGTCGTAATCTTGATAAGACAGCTGTCACACAAGACAACACAGAAACCGACTCCGCCTCAGAAGCGGACGGGGAAGACATCCGGCATGTCATGGAACAAACAGAAAAGGAACTTCAGGAAGCTGGTGCATTGGACCTTCACTCTCAAGTGGAGCCGAGTGAGGCTTTGCAACCCAGAGAGATCACCAGTAAAGGCAGGGTCCCAAAAGCTCCGACTCTTTCAAAGGTCGCAGCGCACGCACCACAGCGAGAGGATTCGGTTAAGACTGATGATGATGATGATGCCGAGATCGACGAAAATCTCGTCAAAAACCTGATGGAGAGTATGAGAAATCAGGCTGGTATGGCTGGACCAGCGAGCAACTTGATGAGCGCCATGGGCAGCGTTGAAAATGCCGAAGACGAAGATGTCGACAACTGAAACATTCAGTGGCTCATCCCTGCGTCCCGACGACGACCCAATGGCTGCCACCTTGCTTCATAGGGAAGGCATAGTCAATCGGTCACCCCATCACTGTAGTTCTGCTAAGCCCGAACTGGCTTGGACACCACGTTGGCACGGGAGGGACGATGCAGCTTGCATGCATGGGAACAATTGGCAACGTGCGCCACGCCGCCATCCCCATGGACTCGTCAGCTTCATGCAAGACGGCTCGTATCGACAGCAATACTATTGAATATCATTATTCATGATTGTCATCTCGACTGCAAAAGCAAAATCGAGAAGTTGGTCACCACCAAGTTTTCTGTATTTGGCGAATATCAATATTAAGTTGGCCGCCCACAGCACATTTTAGAGGGTCTGCAAGTTGATGTCGATGGTCAGCGCGTCTCCAATTCGTCAGATGATTCGTCATTGGGCTCAATCGATTGACCATTGCTCGCATAAGGTCCCTTCTCCAGGGATCTTTCTCCAGGGAATCCATCAAATTTCAAAAAACTCAACCCGTGGTCACATCGGCTCCAGGCTGGATTCAATTCAAATCCTGAGCCCCGAGAACCAACCTTACACCATATTTCCCACCCCTACATCACAGATTCATCCCACATGTGACGAGCATGCAGCCACATGGATGGCACAAATGCAAGGATTCAAACACCCATGAGCGGGATGTTTCACCTTAAATCTATAGATCCTTCCTGAAACGGGTTAGCGCTGCATACAAGATAGCCGACAGCTGCAAGCGCGCCACTGAGACGGCATCCCAAGCATGACTGCAGCCTGCAATACATCATGCAGATTCGGTGGGCCACTTGGCCCTGGTCTGACACATGAATACAAACCATACTGTAGTCGTGAACGAGGGAACCCAGACTACTCTAGCCCAGGATCCGTCGGGGATTTCTAACGGCTTCTGACTCTGACTTCAGCTTCATCTATCACACAGCAGTTCCATTGCGCAAGTCGCAACGATGGTTTCGCTGTAGAAAAAAAAAAGAAGGAGGGATGTCGCAACGAGTTGCACTGTCTCATGTTGTGTCTGCGTGCTGCTTTCCGATTTCATGTCTTGACCGCGCAACCGACAAGTCTGCCTGCATGACTGAACTTCTCCTGTTTCGAACTTTCGAATTCGCCTAACGCGCGAGTACTCGGATAGTCTAGCGTACTAATGAGCTCTCATTCGTTGTGTTTCACATTATATTCTTCGGCTTTTCTACTTCACCCTACAGGAGGCGCTAGAACTTCTGAGACACCTCACTGGCAGCCACCCTCACATAAGTCTCTTGACTAGCCTTTCTTCCGAGGCTCGTTAGTGGTCGATCCATATGGATCTATCCTGTCCTAGGATGCCTTGCTCGAAGACAGCATCTTATCGGGGAATTCCCATCGTCAGATCATAATCGGTCGCTGAGTGGTTTGTTGCAGAGAAAAGCTTCTTGTGCGCGTGGGGCCCCTTCTTGTTCGAGCCATACATTATCCTGCGCGGCTGCTGGACAGCTTCTTTACCATCTGTTCCCCCACTTCCAGCGCGACCCTTCTGTAGATCATTGTCCAAGAACCGAGACTGCATACCCATCGAAAACATGCTTGATGCATCAGGGTAAGACCTGAACAAAGAAGAAGATACAGTAGCGGGCTCGACGGGGCATTGAATACCTCAAGATGCATCATGACAAGCATGAAAAGGTGATTGTCGGGAGACCTCATGCACCCGTATTATACTAAACACCTTTGCAGTCCGCGGTCCCCGCCGAGGATTTTGAAGGTCTCCAGCTCGACACCCGAGCCAGAGATCCGGATGTGCATCTTGATGAGAGCAAACGGCAGGGGATGTTGGATGATGATTTTGATGATCAGATGAATTACATCAACGAGAAGCAGTCGCATACAGGTCATGACCCGACATCACCATCGAGCACATACGTAGGCACGATGACCAGTCCGATGAATCAGACTCCTGGAACGAACGCAAAGCAATTCGAGAACGATTTCGGGGCGCCGAAAGAGGAAGTGCCTCCTCCACCGCAGAAACCCCGGAGGATATGTGGTCTCAAGCCCGGAATGTTCTGGTTTCTGGCTGGGCTGACTTTGGCCCTCGTGATTGCTGCTGCTCTTGTTGGTGGGATCGTGGGGGGTTTGCAGTCAAAGCATCGTAGTTCGCCTACTCGGCCGCCTGTCGCGCCGCCATCAAATGCCTCGACGGGGCCTTCATTCCCAGCAGCATCGTGAGTCGATCGAATTTGAGCAACTTCAAACGGGAGATATTGACGGGAAAAATTAGGCAATCCGACGTCATGATCGGTTCACCGCTTAACATTGTCTCCTACAGCCTTGATAGCTCGAAGGTCTCGAAACGAGATCAAGATCTGTCCCAGCTACAAGCATATCGAGCGTATTATCAATCTCTGAAGGGAGACATCAAGGAAGTCATCATGAGCGGGTCCTCCTGGCAAACTGCATCGTATGTCTTGAATTTCGTTACGTTCATCAGTGAACATTGAGCCGCCTTCATAGACTGGATGTTTGTCCAATTTCAGACCCCAGGCTAACAGGTTCCAAGGCCGATCTTCACAGATGCTTTGAACAATACTGGTCTGGCATCACTGAGCTACCTTAATGGCTCGGAGCAACAGGTAGGGTTTTTGCCGCATTATCCCAACCCATGGCTGAAGCCACGATCAGGGCAGCATCTTCTACGCGGGCGCCAACGGCTTGCTTCAGGAGAAGCGAAGAGCCTACAATGCTAGCGATTCTGTCTACTGGGAGCCTGGAACTCTCAACAGTCTGAACATTCCAATGGTTGGCAATTTGGGAGATTCATCGGACAATAACGAGACTATGAACGACTGGAACGGCTATCGTATTGCAGCAGTCTACTCCACTCAGTTCAAGGCCACAGGACCAGGTGCCCGCGTCTTTTGTCATGCGCAACGGAGCAATGGCTCGACGTACGTCCAGGAGCTCGTCTGGAGCCAAACGAACGACTCCTGGGTTCAAGGCGCAACGATCTTGGGAGTTGACCCCAACTCACGATTGGCAGCGACCATCGATGAGAGTCTGGGTATACTCCGTCTCTTCTACTCAGCCGACGACGACACGCTTCAGGAATCATATACATCGCTCTCGGACCAGAGCGGAGCCTACCAGAAAGGTAAGCCTGTTCTTTGTCGCCCCCACTCCTAACATGCAACCCCCTGCCAAGCATCTCCTCTGCCCCTGGCCCCCAAACCCACTCCATCTTCTTGCCCCTTCTGCACGTCATCGCATGCAGATACTTCTGGCCCCATTTCAACCACCAGATCTAATCAGCCTCTTCCATGCAGGCGTCCACCTCCCCAACCTCCTCACCACCAACACCGCCGATATTGCCGCCGTCTCTTCTAGCGGGTCCACGTTCATCTTCCACTACACCAACGCCTCCTCCACCTCGGGCGGTTCCGTCACCGGCATCCAACAATTCACCATCAGCGGCTCCCCGGCCACCGCCAACGAAGCCTTCAATCTCTCGCAATCGCTTGTCGCCGCCCCCGCATACCCGCAGGGCACCAATGCATCGCTCTACCAACCCCTGGCGGCGAGTATAACGAGCGTGCAGGGCTTGAGCGAGGAATTGATGGTGATGTGGGCGGATGGACCGGTGGGGGATCCGAGCAACAATAGTACGGGGTACGGAGCGCTGAGCCAGTTGACGAGGCCGGTGGGGAACGCGACATGGGATGCAAACGGCAAGGTGGCCGTACCGTTGGGGGATAAGAATTCCGAGGATAGTGGATGATGACTTTTCCATCCGGGAGACTCAGTCTGTGAATAGGGGAGATGACTGACTCAGATCTGAAGTGTATATAATCAATAGCGAACAGTAAAAAGCTCAATTTCGTATATGAAAGGAACAATACATGCTCTTCCATGAAATCAGCAAAGGGGAGAAAAGAAAAAGCACCAAGCTTTGTCAAACCTGCGAGCATGATGACTTTAAGATTACTTGTAGTGTCCTACACACTAAGATCTGGCCTCCTCCTACCTTGTAACATTTGACTCCAGTCTCATATCACCAGATGCTGGATGAAGCGGACCTCTCACCCATCACGCCAATATACTCGGAGGCGGGATTTTCAACGACACATCTCTATCACAGATAAAGCAACCTCAGACTTGCAAGTCCGTCCATCAAGATCGGACAGGGATTGCGTGCGGCTACCCTTCTCTCGCTCGTCAGCTACAGCCCCTTTAATTGCAAAATCTGCACACACGGAATTAGGGAGCGAGGTACAATGGCCGCGACATACGTGTTTCCATCATTCCACAGGTTGCACTGTGAATGGGCTTGCTGAGCAGGATTCCCTGGTCCCCCCGATCGTCGAAATAATGGAGAGGGGGATGTTGCCATCTCGCACCATTGTCTCCTATTTGATTCTTCCCTTTCGACAGGGTTGAGTGGAGATGGAGTGGGGGGGCCGTCCGTGTAACTAGGATTGCTGCACTTGTGCCTGCGAGCCTTGTTGGAGTCGGGATTGCAGCTGGTAGATCTGGGGATTGGTTGGATCAGCACGTGATGGAGGTGAAGCGAGGGACATAAGCAGGTAGGAGGTGAAGGGGTGGAAGCGTTACCTCCATCTTCATCTTCTCGCTCTCGGCTTCCTTGTCCGCGATCTCGCGCTCGACACGTTTCCTACCCATTTATTTCTATGGTTAGCAAGGTGGAGGTGCTACATGTTGCGCCCCTTGCCCTTGACTGACAAGCCATCGATGCTCCCTTTGTCTTTCTTTCGTAATCGAACAACGGATGCCGTATTCCCCCGGTTTCCCCCCCCCCTCGCGAAACATCAGAGTAATCGGAAACTCACATCTCCCCCCCAATCCACCCCAACCGCCCCCTCACCGCCTCCACCGCATCAGTCTTATCCTGCTTCACCAGCACGGGGCCCACCATCTTGTAGATCCCCCTTTCTCCTCCTCCTTCGTTCTCCTTGTCCAGGATGTCGAATTCCCGCCTCACGGCTTCGTTCTCGGAAAATTGGGATTCGAGCTTCTGGCGCGCGGAGATGAGGGTTTGGAGGGTGGATTGCGCGGTGCTGTAGGTTGTGGTGAGAGCGGTGAGGGCGGAGTTGTCGGATTGGGACATTCTGGGTGATGATGGGGGAAGGGGGGAGTGTGACTGAGGAGGGGAGGAGGGAAGGGGGGTGAGGGGTGTGAAGTTGAAGTGGGGAGGGCCGTAGGGCTGAGGACTGTTTTTTGTGACTTCATTTTCTGCATATGATATGTTGGATTGCTTGTTTACTACCATAACTACGAAAGCTGAATGAGACATTAATGCTGCGAATTCAGAAACGTATGCAGAGATGTATCAGTGAAGCAAAGAGGAGCATATCTTGAACACTTGCCGGCAGTAACAGAGCGGCAACAGGCAGTGAGAAGCTGGATCCATTCACTAGGGAAGAAAGACATCATTTGCACTGGACACTTCAGGAGCAAACCGCAAGCCTTCGATCGCCGAGCTACGCCTTAAGTTGAATAGTTCAACAATCGAAAGAATTCCTCACCTCTCACGTCACCAGCACCACGCCGTCGACTTCCTTCACCTCTATATTACATTCCTCCCACCTCCCTTCCTCCTTCACCTCCTCCTCCTCCTCCCATCTTCCCACCAACCCCACCTCCACCTCCACCAACTCCTCCACCCCCTCCTCCACCACCCACTCCGCCCGATCCCCCCCTCCAACACAACCATGTCCAACACCGACTTCGTCGGCCGCGCCATCGCCGTCGTCAAACAAGCCATCGAAGCCGACACGGCAACGGACTACGAGCGCGCCTACCAGCTCTACTACCAATCCCTCGAGCTCTTCATGCTCGCCCTCAAATGGACCAAGGCCGAGTCCCAGAAATCCATGATCCGCTCCAAGGTCGCCGAATACATGGACCGCGCCGAGAAGCTCAAAACCCACCTCGCCGCCCAGGATAACAATAAACGCAAACCCGCTGCGGTGGGGAATAATGGCAAGGTCTCGGGTGGTAAGGGGGATGATGGTGGGGGGAACGGGGACGGCGGGGAGGAGCAGGATGCCGATAGTAAGAAATTGAGGGGCGCGCTGCAGGGCGCCATCTTGACGGATAAACCGGACGTGAAATGGGAGGATGTTGCGGGCTTGGAGGGCGCGAAGGAGGCCCTCAAGGAGGCTGTGATCTTGCCCATCAAGTTCCCGCATCTGTTTGTGGGGAAGCGGCAGCCGTGGAAGGGGATTCTGCTGTACGGGCCCCCCGGGACGGGCAAGAGTTATCTGGCGAAAGCGGTGGCGACGGAGGCGAATAGCACGTTCTTCAGTGTGAGCAGTAGTGATTTGGTCAGTAAATGGATGGGCGAGAGTGAGCGGTGAGTCTCCCTATCCCCAACCTTCCCTATCCTCCCCATTGAGACTTCACCCATGGTGTTCTCTGTCCTCCCCAAAGCAAAAAGACCCGCTGATACAAGCTATGTGCATCTAGCCTGGTCAAACAACTCTTCACCCTCGCCCGCGAAAACCGCCCCTCCATCATCTTCATCGACGAGGTCGACGCCCTGTGCGGCCCCCGCGGCGAGGGCGAATCCGAAGCCTCCCGCCGGATCAAGACGGAGCTCCTCGTCCAAATGGACGGCGTCGGCAACAGCACCAAGGGCGTCCTCATCCTCGGCGCCACCAACATCCCCTGGCAGCTCGACGCGGCCATCCGCCGCCGCTTCCAGCGCCGCGTCCACATCAGCCTGCCCGACCTCAACGGCCGCATGAAGATGTTCGAGATGAGTGTGGGCAACACGCCCTGCGATTTGCGCGGCGAGGATTTCCGCCGCCTGGCCGAGTTGACGGAGGGGTATAGTGGCTCCGATATCAGTATTGCCGTGCAGGATGCCCTCATGCAGCCCGTGCGCAAGATCCAGACGGCCACGCATTATAAGAAGGTGATGGTGGAGGTGGAGGTGGAGGAAGCTGGTACTAATGATGGGGCGAAGGGAGAGGGAGAAGCAGCAGGGGCAGAGAAGGCGGAAGCAGGGCAACAGCCGCCGCCGAAGAAGAAGAAGGGCAGGAAATCGGTGGAGAAGCTGACCCCCTGCAGTCCCGGCGACAAGGGCGCGATGGAGATGAGTTGGATGGATGTGGAGAGCGAGAAGCTGCTGGAGCCGCCGCTGGTGCTCAAGGATTTCGTCAAGGCGGTCAAGGGCGCCCGGCCGACGGTGAGTCGGGAGGATATCAAGAGGAGTGCCGAGTGGACGGCCGAGTTTGGGAGTGAGGGTGGTTAGGATGCTTGCATTTTCATTGTTAATTGGAAGGGTTGTGTGCATTTTTATGCAGGGAGAAGGGCAGACACCGGCCGACAAGTAGATGGTAGATCCGGATTCACAGTTGGTCTGCTTGTTCTGGCTGTCCGGTGGATTTGTAGATTCACGATGGCGATACAGTGGAATGAATGCAAAAAAATGATCAAAATGCTCGTCAAAATGCAGATCTCATGCCATCGTAAAGTCATACCAAAATCACAAGCGTAATCTCATAGCTCACCGTCACTACCTTCCTTTCCCACCTCCTTCCTCCCAGATCCCCTCTCCCCCTCGCCTCCCGCATTCCTTGCAGCTTCCATCATCTCAGCCTCCTCAACCCACTCATCGACAAGCAACCTCGCGACATTGGCCCCCATCAGACTACTCGTCTCCATCGTGCTGATAAACCCCTCGATGCCGCTGGTGTAGTACAGATGCCGCGACCCCTTCCCTCCACCTCTTCCGGCTCTTCTCTCGCCGCCAGATCCCGACGCGGGGATATCGACCACGATGTCCTCAAACTTGACCCGCGGCTTTTCTACCGGGTACGATTGCCAGATCTTCTCGTACTTCCAGCTCACAATGTCTCCTTTTTTGCCCGGTGATCCGGACTCGTGTTCCGGTTGACCGGTCAAGATGTAGTGGAGCCACTCCGGGTTCAGTGGATGAGGGCTGAAGATCTTGTAGAGGTATTCGAAACGACCGGTAAGGGGGTTGCGGACGCGGCGGAGGGTGCTGATGCTGTAGAATTGGGAGGGATCGGAGGTGGAAGTGGTGGAAGGGGGGAGGGTGGTGAGGATGGTGCGGGGGACGGTGTCGGAAGGATCGAGGTTGAAGGCTGGGGCGTGGAGACTGTAGGGCGAGGTGAAGAGGGTGACGTGAAGGTTGATGTATTCGATTTCTTGGATGGGGCGGGTAGGTGGCGGGGTGATCTTGATGTTGGAGAATTGGAGCGGGGCGGCCAGGATGACGGCGTCGTAGGGCGATTGGGCGGGTTGATTATTCTGTGAACCATATTCGCGATCAATGGTGAAGGATCCCTCGCTGTCTAGGTCGATGCTGGTGACGGTCGTATTCAGCTGCACCGACGCTTCGCTGTGCTGAAGCATGCTGTCGAAGATCTGCCAGTTGCCGCCAGCCACAGACATGGCGCCGTCGGTGGCCATGCAGACCATGGTCTCCACGCCATGAATGACGTCCAGATTCTGGGCATAGTTGACGCGAGTGCTGGCTTGGACGATGTCTCTCGAAAAGGCATCGGAGATGCCGTTCGTGCTCAGATGCTGTGCCCCAGTCACGGCCATGGTATCGCCCAATCCCACCTCATGCACCGCTCTGCTGAGATCGTCGAACGGGTAGATGGGGGCGGAGTACATCTGCAGGAAGGGTCCGACCGTGGCTTTCATGAGCCTACTGGTTCGTAGAGGTGAAAAGCCGTACTGCCAGAGTAACTTGGCCACGGTCCACCAATTCTTGTACCCAGAGTCCGCCGGAGACGTGTAGACCCACTTCGATCCATCATAGACACCAATGGTATCCTCCAACTCGCCGTCATCATCTTGCACTGTGGATTGAAAGGCTTGGGTAGAGAGTCCAAACTTTTGCACCGCGTGGACAAGATTATGGTTGACTTTGACGAAGATGCTCGCCCCAAGCTCGACAGGTTCCGAAGGATCATTGAAAGCATTGACGATAGTCGAGCGGCCACCGACGTAAGCGTTCCGTTCGAAGACGGTGATCTGGATGTTTGGGCAATGTTGAGTATAGTGGGCGATGTAGTATGCCGCAGATGATCCTGCCGAACCAGCACCTATGTGACTCTGTTGTCAGCATTATAGTCAAGGCAGGAAGCGGACCCAAAGCAATTAAATAGAGCTATCGGGCTTGCGCAACTTACCTATGATAGCAACCGACTTGGATGCTTGATGGCCGTCCTTCTTCCGCCCGCTAAAGAGTTCACATGGGAATGGCGATGACTCAAGAACAATTCGTTCAAGCTCAACTTCACTCCTAGTGTATGAGAAAGAGATGTACAGGCCCAGAACCATGCAGAGCAAGACGAATGGTACGTAGAGACGTTGCCATGACGATCGGGTTCCTGGTGGCGGCGTTTTCGTCATAGCATGCAACAGACACGAGAAGGTACAGGAGCGGTGGCATCAATTTGGAAAAGAGGGTGTCAGAATGTCAACATGAATGCACTTGAATAGCTTCACTCGCAGGATTGTCAAGTGAAGAGGCAGAGGAAGAGGAAGAGGAAGTGGAAGTGGAAGAGGCTGCCCACGTCATATGCAAAATGTGTCCACATCTTCAAAACACTTTCGACATCCTTGGCACTTGCCATCCCTGAATGCCTAATCAAGTACGTGGAGATCTCTCATTGATATGTATGTAAAGGGAATCCTTTCAATGCCTAAAAGTTGCTTAGTGAATACATACAGTAGAATACTTAAGCACACTGACTCCCATCCTATCCTCCTTTACCCCTTTCCCATGTCCAACCTGTACACCATTTGACGCCTTGATTGAGGAGACCTCCTTCACGATATCATGGCGTGATACAATACGGTACTGACGGCAGCATCACCTTATTCAAAGTCAGTGGTCCTACTTTCTCTCCTGCCCCTCATCAGCTATGCCCTCGTCAGCCTCCCCCCGATCCATCTCAAAGCCTCGCCTGCCTCTCTCCCTCTCCAACTCTCCTTTCAACCTCCTGTTATCCCGATCCGCCTCATCGAGTCTCTTCCTCGCCGCGCTCCGATCCAGCAATCTCGCCTCCCTCTCGGCCTTTAATCGCCGCTCATACTCTTTCACCCGGTGATTCCACCTCTGAGCCTCTCGCGCCGCATCCGCGCTGGTAGGTGGCTGCTGCTGCTGCTGCTGCTGTTGCTGTTGCTGCTGCACTTCTTGTGGTGGTGGTAGATCCGGTATCGTCGTTGAACTCGCCATCGTTGTCGGAGGCCGCAAGGAGGGGCGTCGCGAGGGGCTGAGTGGGAATGAGGTCGCGCTCGGCGAAAGCTGCGCCGCGTGCGCATTGTTCAGGTGGTCGACGGCTGAGCTTGAATGGTGGCGCGCAAGGCTGGGTGGAGGGGCTGCCATGTCACTCAAGACCGCGCTGGGAGGGTGGTGAGGAGACCCGCCATCGACGCCCCGCGCATGCCGATTCAAGAGCTCCTGCTTCTGGAGCTTCGAAATCTCCGATTTGAGGAGTCGGTTCTCGCCACGCAGCTTGGCAATCTCCGGGGCGGCGGTGAACGTTCCCGAGATGCGGTACGATTGGACCGTTGCTTCGAGTTTGTCGACCCGGCGGATGCGCGAGTCAAAGGCGTGTTCGAGCGCTTGATACTCGGACCACAAGGTTCGTTCGATGTTCTTGATGCGGGTCTGAAAGGCGTTGAAGATGCCCTCGACCTGCTTGACTGCGGCAACAAGGTTTTTGCTGAATGGAGCGTACGTGGACGGGTTGTTGGAGATGGCTTCCAGTGTGGGAAGAGAGTTGTTGATGAGCGAGTTTTGCTTGGCCCAATCCTGGCCGCAGATGGACGAGACGCGGTTCCAGAGCGTCAGGAGGAGGCTATTCCGCTCGCTGAGCTGATCCTTGTACTGAGACTCAAGACTCGAAAGGCGTTTGCGATCCGCCTGCCGGCTGGATTCAAGCTCGGCAATCCGACTATCTTTCTGCGTCACCGTGCGGCTGGTATGGTGATGGGTGCGTTGCCATTGTTCGTGCTGAGCTTTGTCTGCCCGCCGGCCTTGACGTTCACGTTCGAGGAGATCCGCAAGCTTCTTGGATTCAAGTCCGTGGTTTTCGAGAAGAGTATCGCGATTCCTGAGCACCCGATCCTTCTCCGCAAGGTGGCGATGGGTCGTTTCCAGGTCGGCGGAAGTATGCTCCAATTCCTTCTGTAGCTTGGTGATAGATACAAGGAATGTAGATTTGTTGCCATTACTGTCTCCCAGCACCTGCCGCAAATGCGTCTCGAGGTCCTGTAGCCGTTCTCTGAATGAGCTGGCTTCATTTGTCTGCATATCAAGATCCTTCTTCAGCGTCCTCGATTCCTCCTTGGAAGTGCTGAGATCGCGATTGAGCTCGTTCATCATCTTTTGCACGTCCTTCTTTTCTTGGCTCCCTACAAGTTCTTGCTGGCGCCTCTCTTCTGCGATGCTGTTCTCGAGGTCCTTTGCTTTGTCTATCTCACTAGTCAAGCGAGCCTGAAGATCGTTCAGCGCATCTTCAAGATCGCCAATCTTGATCTTGTCGCCTTCTTGCTCCTCTCGTAGGAAGGCAACTTCGCCTTGAGCTGACTCGTGCTGAACAGAAAGCTTATGATTCTTGTCCCTTTCTTCACGAAGATCCTTATCCATCGAGTCGGCTTCGTGACCCAACTCCTCCAGCTCCAGCTCAAGATCTCGCACTCGCTTGCTTTTGCGTTCGACTTCTTCCTCGATACGGACCAAGCCCTCGCTTAGGGATCTCACCTCTCCGCGTAACGCTTCAGCGTCCTCTGTCCGGTTTGAGATCTCATTCTGCATTTGTTCGAGATCATGGTTGCGTTGATCGATCTCCTCTTCCAGAGTACCGATCCTCTCACTCCCTTCTGCCTTCAGATCCTGAAGCTCGCCCTCCATTTCCTCTTGGATCCGTAACGCGTCGTCTCGCTCCCTTTGCATATTCTGAAGGTCATCAGTAGCCTCTGCAATATCATTGTCATATAATTCCTGTAGCTTTTCATGGTCAATCTTCAAGACATCAAGTTGCTCAAGCTCATCCAGCAGTTGATCGGCTTGACCTGCTAGGGATTGAATCTCAAGTCTCAAATTCGCATTCTGATCTCTCAATTGGCCATTTTGGAACTCCAACGCTTCACGCTCCTCACTGGCTTGTGTTACCCGCGTCTGATCACTGGATCTAGACGCAGGTCGACCATGTGCACGTGAAGCGGACCTGTCCAGAATACTGTCGCCAGCCATCGATCGTGTTCCCTGACGAGAACCAAGCTTGAGATCTTCAATCTCTTGTTGCAAACGCTCCCTCTCGCGATGACGGGACGTAAGCATTGACATTTGTGCTCCCACCTCGCGCCGCAATTCGGCGTTTTCATGACGAAGCTGCTCCACCAACGTGCTGCTGACGGCGCTCGAGGGTCCATTCTGGGTGAAGCCCCTTTCGGATCCCTCATTGAACGATACATGAGAAGAGAGCTTCTGCTTCCGTGAGACGTTGTAAACGTTGGTCGCATGATTGTTGGTGGTAGTGGAGGAGGCATCGCTCTTCATTCGGCGAATCTCGTCTCGAAGTTTTCGATTATCCTCGTCAGCTTGTTCGCGTCGCGCAGTCTCGGCATCGAGCAGATCCTTCCATAAATCCACCTCTTCTCTTGCCCCAATATCCGCGCCACGGCCTGTAGCACTGAGTTGCTTCACGACTTCCGCCAACTTCTTCTTCTCCGTATCATGAACGAAAGCCTCATTGCGCGTCTTCTCGATTTCGACATCATAAGTCATGACCCGTTCACGTAGATACATCACCTCTTCCTCCAGCTCTGCAAACGATTCTTCATCGTGGCTTTGCGTTGGCGTCTCCGGGGCTGCAGCTCTCATCTTTTGAGCGAGCTCTTCCGACTTTTCTTGCAACTTTCGCTCCAGATCGCGGATCGTGCGCTTGAATTCCCGCGTCTCCTTTGCAAATTGGAATTTCGCCGTGCGCAGATCTACATTTTCAGATATCATTGCCTTAATGCTTTCATCTGACGTCCTATTCAAGGCCTCGTCAAGGAAAGTGATCTTCAACTTCAAGTTCCAGTTCTCTTTCATGAGGCGATCAATGGTACCGCTCTGCTCCTTCAATGTCAGAGTATTTCCGTTGCGACCAGCCGAGGGGGTTGGTGCCCCAGTCCTCCTCTCTGGCGACTGCTGGCGTCGCGTGTTGCCATATTCTCGGGCGAGCGTTTCGGGGACTTGGACATCTTTGACATGCCGAGCAATGGCGGTGTCTGTCGGGGTCGAGATATTTCTACGAGATGCGATTGGTGTTTCAGGGTCTTCGAGACGGTCTTGCTCCTGCAATGTGTACAAGCCTCCTTCTTTGGACAAATTCCTATCGTCACCGTCGGAGATTCCAGACACTACGCTTCCCAAACTGATCGAGCGAGTAAAGTCTGACGGCCTGGAAGTTAAGCTGCCCCTCTGAGGTACAGCACCTCCAGACTGCAGGGCATAGTCAGCCCCCAGTGTGATGTCACTCCCGGTAGATGTAGTGCTTCGGTATGAATATGATGAGCGCCCGCTGGCCATGCGATCTTGTAGATACGATGGCCTGCGTGGCTTTGAAGGGCTGTCACCTGCATTGCTTATTGGTTTCTGCGATCTGTTGTCGTAGCTCCGAGAGTTCATAGGGGTAGGAGAGCCTGCGCGTGGAGTCGACGATTGCGCACGAGTCGGTGTACCATCTTGATCTAGACTGACACCTCCTCTGCTCTCGTCCACTGTATCATTCGAAGTGGAGGCAGACGAGACAGCCCTTGAAACAGTCCTTGCAGCAGCTGCAGCCATTGGTGAGGATGACATTGTTTCGAGCGAGGATGTGTTTGGATGGAAATCGCCATAAGAGTTTTCTTGCGCATCGTCCGAAGGCTGCTCCGCGCGACCTGGTGCGGGTGTTTGATACATGTGCGGGGGCGTCAAGGGAGATTCTGATCTCTCGCGCAAACGGCTTGGATATTCTTGACTGTGAGATCCATCGCGAATGGCCGTCGAAGGTTCGCTCTCAGTCCTTTCCTCCGATATACTGGACAGATCTGCCCTCGGGGCCGGCCCTACTGGCGAGACATCAGGTAGGAAGGTCGAGTCCAGCTCATCCAATTGTCTTCGCATCTCTTTCTCCTGTAGAAAGGTATCATTCTCGCCAGCCATCATGCTTGAGTCATCGTGGGAAGGCGCAGGTTGAGGAGCTGTGGGCATTGATGTGGATGGCTTGACGGGCGTATCATCGAGCGGAGGCAAATCATCCTCGCCGAAGTTAGGTTTGATGGGAGAGAGGTCGTCATCAGTATCGAAGCCCCCAGGGACATGCGATCCTTTGCGCGATACAGATGGGCGCGATTGAGCGGCCATGCGCTAGGAAGTGAGGAGGTCAATGCCCCCTTCGTTGGCTGATTGCCGGACACGGGTTTGGGTCGCCCACGAATCAAGCTGATGCATTCTAGTGCAAGCTCTTAGCAAGCAATGGAAGCGTGAGTAACCAAGAAGGCGCAGAGCAAGGCAATGAGGCGAATGGGTAAAGAGCTGCAAGTCGAAGGTGGAGAAGAACAAGTGGATGTGATATGTTGTAAAGGCAAATCGATAGCATCAATCCCGCGTGTTTCGCGTCTGGTGGCGTTTGGACTACACGGAAAGGGTTAGCTCCGCAGTAACGCCGCCGCAATTTCGAGGCCTGTGGCTCTGGCCGTCTATGGGCCACGGCAACGGCTCTCAAGTCTGAAGATCAGGTACAAGGTGTCAGAATCTTGGATTACAAATTCCTGTATCGAGGGAATGCTATCATATGATTCCAGTCTATCTGTTACGTATTGCTTTGAGAACCATTTGGGTATTTGACGAACAATGTGTTCGTATAGATTCCTGGCCCTCCGTAAGGCCTCAAATCACAGCCCCAGGAATCCACCTCTTTATACCCAAATTGTGTATAGAGACCTGATCCTCTTGGGGTTGCCACAATCACGCTCTGCAAGCTTCTCTTCTCCATCTCTTCTTGTCCCCATTTCATCATCAACTTGCCCAACCCCTGTCTCTGAGAATTTGGGTGCACAGCTAGCGTATCCAATTCCTAGGTAAGACGCAGAGTCAGTACTGCTTCTTGCGATATGGAATTTCCTGACCATGAGCGGAATAGGAAAATCGTATGGTCATCATCATCTCTTTATGCAAGGTGAAGCTCGCGCAACAAAATACTAGAGGAAACGTCTCTAGGATCTACTTACCCACCACCGCTGACTACCCATGAGCTTTTCCCTTCGAGCTGCCTCTTCTGCGAACATGGGAATTAGAATGTCCAACTTCGCGCCGGGCCATGAGTTCACGCGCTCGTCGCGCTCCATTATCCACTGCTCGTGGCTTCTTTCGGGCGTGTATTTCCAGAGAGAGTAGGCAACCACTTTCCCGCTGTCGGCATCAACGGCAACGAACGGGTTCATATCTGGGTCATCGATTGCTTTCTCGAGCTTCTTCGCAATCTCATTGATGCTGTAGTCTGGGATATCGGCAGGAAAGGCGGCTTTGCGAAAGTCATTGTCCGCCCAAATGTCGAAAGTCATACCAGCAGCGTCATGACATTCGCCTTGGGATAATGGTCGAATTTCAAATGGCATGATGAAGCCAGAGGAGGTAGTGATCTGTTAAGACGCGAAGCTGCAAGAAGATAATTGCAGAATCAAAACGGTGGGGATAGGGTGTAAGGACAATTTATATTTCGTTGTGAGAAGACTGCCCTTCAGAGGATGTAGGACATTTTCATTATTTATGATACCAACAGCAGCCTTACTAACATGGTTGCCTGGCTGCTTGCTTACACCGTTTAGCGGACCAAGATCTAGAACGGAAGGTCACTGTGTTCGGCATCAGTAGCCGATACCTTAAGTTCGCTCCTTGGGACCTTGATAAGAGCATATACCGGCGTGCAGAAATTTAAATACTGCAACGACCCTACTTCCGTAGAATTGCTTGCATGTCTTGAAATGTCGTCATGAAATGGACGAGGGTGGGACGAGGCGGAGGATGAAAGACAGAGGTCTTGGCACTGATGACTCAGCTTCTCTCCAGCCACCGACCGAGATCCCAGCCACGCCCAAACGGCCAATGCCAAGCCCCGATTTCCCCGACCTCACGGATATCAACATCATCTCAAGACCGTTTGCTTCTCGTTGTACATTGACCCACGAGATCTCTACAATTCGTTTCAGCTTCTGATCTTGGCTCACGTGCTGCTCTTGTGCATTATTCGTCGACTCTTGTTGACGCCAACACCGGATCATTCATTCAGATCTCGCGGCGCATCAGTCTGATAAAAGCGTCCCGTGAAGCACGGAGCGAAGAGCTGTGATACCATAAAACAATTCACACAGCAGCAGTATGCGCTAGACACTCGCTTCTCAACCACCTCCCACCGAGAGTCACACCCTCCCTCTTCCATCCTTTGAACTTTGGGGCTTCCAATTCAAAGCGCCCCCCTCGGAGAGTCGCTCTCACTACCATCAAAAATTTGAGGACATTACCCCGGCTTACAGCAATCGCTCCCAAATTCTCCCAAGAAATACCTTTCGACCTTATCTTCCGTCCTCCATACCTCATAAGCAGTCATGCCGCGCACACGGGTCGTCGAATTGATCCAAACCCGCCGCAAATACACATGGCCGCAAGCCCAACTGAATTTCTGGGTCCTGATCATGCTGGCGTCAGGCGCCACCATCTTGGGCATCTTCGCCTACTTCATGACGGTGCAGAACCAAACGCGGTCAGGGCAGATTTGGTATGACTATCCACCACTGCTGCATCCTCCCTACCCAGCCTCCAAATTGCCTTGGTGCGTTCGGCTCGAAAGAAAGGGCGCATCCTCGCTCTTGCAATATCTGTCCCCTCCCCCCTTCCTTATTCTTCTACCTTATTGAGGGAGAAGTCAGCCTCCTACTCGTGACCTTCTTCCGATTCCATGGCAACCAGCTAATCTATATTTTGCATCGCAGGCTCTTCCCCTATTCCATCGCCACCGGCGCCCTCACCATCCTCTTCATCGGCATCATCTTCTTCCTCATCCAGAGTAGACAACTGGTCCCCGGCGTCGTCATGCTCGGCTCCTTCATCCTCTTCGTCCTGTACCTCACTGGCCTGATAGAAACAGCCATCCAGCTCTACGGCCCGAGAGGCAGCGTCAATTATTATTGTAACCTATATCCTCAGAGCCATGGTCACGTAGGCGCGCAAGGCGTGGCCACGTTGGCCTATCTCGAGACCCTGGGGATCTGCAACGATTGGAAGGCGGCGTTTAGCTTCTATCTTGTCGGGAGCATCTTCTTGCTGTGGATGGTGGTCATTGCATGGGGGGTACAGAGAGGAACATTCGATGCATGAAATAACAATCTGGCGGAAGGAGATCTGCATTTGGGCATCAGGATGAGCGGATTTTGTGCATCAAGCGGATGAGTACAGCGTGGCATGGAGCCTGGAGTTGATGTGCATATGCAACAAATACATACTTTGAAGATCCGGTCTACAAGAAGCGAGCGACACTTGCGATTGTTGATAATCTCTTGGATGACATACTTTTTAGATGTATATTTCGAGGACGCAATCCACAGGCTACAACAGTTTCACGTCTTGAAATTATCTCCATCTATATCTGCATGCAAGGTACCAAACATCCAAGCCAGTTCATTTATTCATTGTGTACAGATAAAAAGAGAGTAATAATCATTCTGGCGAGGATTGTTAATCCCGGGCCACCAGCAGCCAAATTACTACACCGACCAACAATAAGTGGATACTGTGAGTCTCCCGCGATGTCTGAGTTGTCACACGAAGCCAGACACGGACCGTGGCCGTGTTGCGTGTTTGAAGGACCCACAGCTTTAAATCCTAGCACTCGACGTCACGCCCATCATCTGCCTTGGATCAAGAATCATTCTCGTCTGAGAATTTGGCCCCTTGTATCAGCCCCTATCCTTGCCTCTGGACGCACACAATCCTTCAGCGTGACAAACGTGGCATGCAGCTAGATGCTCACTTATGCTCGAAGACATTCGCAAGAGCTCGACATCTGATCTCAAAGCTGAAGCAGTCTGCGAGATCCTGGAAAGCCCATCCATGCAATTCCACATCCACGCTATATTTCATACCAGGGATAGAGCCGTGGATGGCAGCTCACCCAAATGTCAGTACGGACCAGGAGCGTTGAATTGCTGAATGTATCGAAGCCACATCACCTTCGAAGTAACACGCAAACTCAATGAACACAAGCCCATACTTCCGTGGCGTTCGCCTCCCGAAAAAGATATCCCTTTCTCCGCACACCAATGCCCTTTTCCCTCCATTATCTCCTCCAAAAAAAACCATCGTCCGCTCCTTCGTCCTATCTCTCCCCCCAAAAAAATCATCCCATCCACCACACTAAATCTATAACGACAATCCAACATCATCATCGTCACCATCCAACACCACCACCACAGAAACACCAAAGCAACCCAAAACCACCAACAAACAAAAAAATGTTCCCCTTCGCCCCCTACGCCGAACCGCTCTACCCCCTCATCCCCTCCCCCAACACCTCCCTCCAGGATTTCTCCACAACCATCGCCCACGTCCTCCTCCGCGCCCGACAAAACACCACCATCTTCAGCGTCGCGGGAGAACATGTGAGTTACCGCATCAGCCTCGCCACCGCCAACGATGATGCAGCAATCACGACGGGGTGCCAGGCTGCCGCTGAGAACGGTGAACTTTTCAGCGGACGGGCAATCATGCTGGTGATTTTCTTGGTGCTCGTAATCCCGATCGGGGTTATCTGGGGGCTTGAATCGTGGTGCGAGGATCCGAGGAGGAAGGAGGAACGGCTGAGGATGGAGAGGTATGAGGAGAGGATGAGGAAGGATGAGGAGGAGATGGAGCTGAAGAAGTGGATCGAAGAAGGGAAGGCCAAGAGGGAGGTAGAAGAGAGTAGAGCCAAGAAGGATAGGGAGGAAAGGCAGGCAAGGAGGGAGATGGAGGATAGGCAATTCAAAGAGGATATACAGGCGATCAGGGTGGAGGTGATCAGGGGGATAAAGGAGTGTTGTGGGATGATAAAGGAGGTGATGCAGAAGGCGGATGAGAGGCGAGCTACGCGGGAGGCGGAGGAAAAGAGGGTGTGGAGGGAGGTGGTGAGGCAGATCGAGAGTCGTCGTCGTGCGCCCGTGAGGGGAGGAATGGAAGGGGATGAAGGTTGGTGCGATGTCAAGGAGTTCTGTATGGATGAGGAGTGATGGTAGTCAAACGTGGCCTCTCCACAATGACGCTGCACCCATCCACCTCTTCCTTTGAATACACATTTTCCCAGCTTTAGATCTATCTAATCTCTAATTTTCTCATTCTCATGTAGGAGAGAAGATTGTTGAAACCATCGGACATCTAAACATGTACATAACGACGCAGCAACGCCCATCTCCCCTGAAGTACCTAATACCTGTTTCCCCATCCCATCCCTTCCCTTCCCTTCTCCATTTCCCCTATTTCCCCTTTTGACCTCAAAACCCGATTTCCAGCCACATACCTACACTCTCTGAGCAACACACCCTACTTGCATACCACCAAACGACAGATCATCTTCATAGCCCCACATTCCCCACGCTAGACGGCCTAGCATCACATAGGTTTGTAGCTAGCATATCACGATATTGCTTTGTTTTATTGTGAAAAGTCTCTCTGTTCGCCACAAGAGGAGGATATGGGATTCCTATTCTTTCGATAGATTGTTGGGAATCAGATCCGAGGATCCGGGTTGATGGTAGGTCATTCGGGTGACGAGGCCGATATGTCACAAGACATGATAGTGTTCTTGGTGTTGGACGTACGTAGTGGTAGGGATCGGGCTATGGTTGATTCTTCGCAGTATCAAAGCCGATGATGCTTCCTTGCACCCCAGCATACTGGTAGAGCAGCGTGCAACGGCGGTCCAGCTGGCACTAATGAATCTCCGAGACCGTGGAAATGATGCTGCACATGTCTTGACTTGATCGGACGAGAGGGCAGAGGATGTTTTCGGAATCTCATCTAATTTGTTCTAGCTAGTAGGTACATGAGGTATATTCTACAGAACTCAGTAACTTTTTTCTTTGAAAGCCCATAAGCAACGTAACCGCACAGATCATGAGGGTCCAGTAACCTCGGAGCCTCGCAAATGCTATTTGCTGTTGTACATTAGAATTTCTTACAACGTTGGAATATTGTGTTCGCCCAGATCATGTTGTCTAAAGCCAGAGTAAGAATGCGAGGAACGTAATCAGAGACCCGCCAAGGCTCCATGTTACACGTGCAGCTGATCCCTCGAAGTATTGGATGGCGGTAGGCGTGACATTGAAGGCGATGCTGGCGTTGGACTGAGGCCCCACAGTGCCAAAGACATAGCCGGAGGTACCGATAGGGGTATTCGCTATGCTTGATTCGGCAGCAGGGTTGGGAGTCAAGCCGGTAACGCCTCCCGTCATATAGAGACTTGGGGTTGACGGGAAAGTGGACACTGCTCCTGTAGATGCTTCGCCTCCAAATGATAGACTTGTGTCGGACTTGGAATCTCCGCCGCCCAGGGCTGAGTCCGAAAGTGTAGAAGCTGATTGCTGAGCTGTCACAATGTTGAGAGTCGATGGCACCACTCCTTCAGTAGCTTGCTTTGGCTTCTCTCCCAAAGACAAGGATACTGATGCTTTGGACGTGCTCTCAGATTCTTCTGTGGGCGTCGCTGTCAATCCTGTGGTAACCTCCTTTCCAGTCACTGTGGGTACCGACATGAAGCCTTCGGATTTGATTGCGGCTGAAGATGTCGAGCCTGCTGCAACATCTGTTCCGGATACTGTGGGTACCAACTCAGAGCCCTCAGACTTGAGTCCAGCGAGTGCTGATGTAGTTGAATCTGCTGCAACCTCATTTCCTGTCTCTGTGGGTACCGAGGTAGGACCCTCCGGCTTCCCACCTGCGAGTGGGGATGTAGACGTCGACTCTGCTGCAACATCCTTTCCAATCGCTGTTAGCGCGGATTTAGGGCCCTCAGGCTTGATTCCAGCGAGTGTGGATGTAAGTGTCGATCCTGCTGCAACCCCATTTCCAGACACTGTGGGGACCGACGCAGGGCCCTCGGGTTTGAGTCCGGCGAGTGTGGATGCAAACGTCGACTCTGCTCCAACCCCTCCTCCAGTCTTGGTTGATACCGATGCAGGACCCTCGGGCTTGATACCTGCGAGTGCGGATGCAGAAGCCGACGAGATTTGAGTAGACTTGTCAACAATCTCACCAGAGCTGAACGCAGAGCTGGGCGTCGGCACGAGAGGTTGAGTTGCTTCAGCCAATTCACTCGCAAGAGTAAACAAGAAACTAGGGCTCGACACAAATGATAAAGTAGATCCTCCAAGCTCGTTACCAGCACTTGATGTGAATATCAACGGTAGAGAAGTCCCAGCGAGCTCACCAAGGCTAGACACAAGACTGGGCGTAAGCGCAACAGGTAGAGTGGTCCCACCAGGTTGATTTCCGAGAGTGGATGCGAGACTAGGTGTCGGCATAAGTGGTAGAGAGGTCCCACCAAGCTCACCAGATTTAGAAGCACCGGGTGGAATGGTCCTAGAAGCTTCATTCCCAAGAGTAGATGCAAACTTTGGAGTCGGCATCAGAGATAGAGTAGTCCCAGCAAGTTCGTTGCCAAGGCTAGATGCTGGACCAGGCGCTGCGATAAGATGCTGAGTAGTTCCAGCACTATCCTTCCCTAGAGTAGACGCGAAACTCGGCGTTGGGACTAGTGGTAGAGTGGTCCCAGCAAGGTCCTTACCAAGGCTAGATTCAAAAGTCGCTGTTGGAAAAGAAGCAAAAGTCCCAGCTTCTCCATTGCCGAGTTTGGACGTTGCGCTGGGGGTCGGTATAAGAGGAGTAGTACTGCCGACATGCCCGCCCAAGCCGGACTCGATACTAGTCGTCTGGATCTGGAGAACGCTACCGCCGACAATTTCCCCCAGGCTAGGCGTCGCTACAACAGGTATGGTTTGCCCCTCCAAGATTTCCGAGCTGGATGCGAAGCTGGGAGTTGGAAAGAGCGACGAGGTATTGCTTGCGAGCTCTGCTAAGCTTGATGCGATGCTAGGGCTCGCGGAAGCCTGCTGGAACGAGTCTGGATATTTAGTTGCGAAGCTAGACGCGAAGCTCAGGGTCGATAAAGGAGGTAGAGTACTGCCTGGCTTCAAGGTAGTGGTTGGTACAAGGGGTAGGGTGGTGTCGGCAAGCCCGAGCTGGCTAGACTGCAGAGCTGCAGCAGATGATGCAGTAGGCAGTTCTCCAGAGGCGACATTTTGAGAAGACTTGGTGTCGAAAGCTGTTGACTCTGACGCCTCGGGTTTTCCTCCAATGCCCTTAGAGATGGGGACAGACTTGTCGGAATTGACCGAGGACGGGGAAGAGCCCTCTCCCGAAGTTGTATCCTCGGAATTGAATCCAAAGCTCGTGGTATAGAGGACAGCGCCTTGTGAGCTTGAGCTAGGACTGGACGGACTCGAGGCCAAAAGAGGTTTTGTTCCTTCAGACTTCGAAGCAGTAGGGATCAGGGACAACGTGATACTTGAGGTTGCGGCGCCTGGTCCTTCTGGCTTGTCGGGCTGTGAGGAGACACCTGCGTAGTTGGTGGCTGATGGAAGATTTCCGGACACGCCAGTTGCATTCTGGTATGGTGGTGAGGTGGTCTTGTCAGCCTCAGTAGAGCCACTTGGAGTGATGCCGCCGTTGACAGGTGTAAGAGCAGATGCTTGATCGCCAGAAGCCGCTGTCGTGGGTGTTGAGGATTCAGATTTAGAGGGAATGCCATATCCAGGTGGAACATTCCCGGGAGGTCCGCTTGGAAATGGTAAACGAGTCACAAAGATCGATGGAGTAGTGACGAAGCCTCCACCATAAGCATTGCCAAGCATCGGTTGTGTCCACACAGGTATGGTCGCCGAAGAAAGGTTGGTGAGCGCGCCTTTGTCTGTCTTGGTCCCCAACTCTGAGGGTGAAGGTACAATTGAATACCCTGGGAAGGTAGTAAAACCGAAGCCACTTGTCAACGATGGCTGGCTTGAAAATTTTCCAGAAGCCCCGCTTGGTGGAAGATTAGTCCCGGTTGAGGATAGCTTGTCCTTTGATAACGGGAGAGTGCTCGATGGCTTCTCTGGCTTCAGAGTGACCGTATACATGATCATGGGTGGCGTCAAGAGAGCCGAAGAATGCTCAGTATTCGTTAAATTGGGTAACGTAGTAGCCGGCGAGATAAAAGACAATGTCAAGCTCGCTAGATTAGTTATGGTCAGACTCTCAATCTTGCTGCTCATATCCTTGGAGGGTTTCATAGACGATTTCTTGTCCTTCAATGGCGTTGTGGATGAATCCTTGTCTTTATCCTTGTCTGACGTCAGGGCAGGAGGCCTGGTAGGGAGTATCGGCGCGGAGGCAGCTGAGTATGTTTTGTTGTCATTGCTCTTGTCCTTATCAGAATTGGCGGTGGTCAAAGATGGTAAATCCTTGGACGGGAATGCGATTGGAGCAGACGATGACGTGGAAGCAGCCGTGGATGTCTTGTCATCTTTGGTGTTAGCCTTGTCCTTGTCCGAGTTAATGGTCGTGGAAGATGTTAGATCCTTGGAGGGCAGCCCGGTTGTAGTAAATGATGGCGTTGAAGCAGTTGTGGATGTCTTGTCATCTTTGGTCTTGTCCTTGTCAGACTCTATGGACGTGAACGTTATATCCTTGGATGAAAGCCCGGTTGGAGCAAATGATGAAATGGATGCAGCTGTGGATGTCTTGTCATCTTTTCCCTTGTCCTTGTCAGAATTCATGGTCGTCGAAAGTGGTAGATCCTTTGAGGGAACCCCCAGTGGCGTGGAAAGGGTTGTGGATGTCTTGTCATCTTTGTCTTTGTCCTTGTCAGAGCTGATAGTGGTAGACGATGGTAGATCCTTGGATGGAACCACGACGGTAGCCAATGATGGCGTGGAAGAAGCCTGGTATGTCTTGTCATCCTTGGTCTTGTCCTTGTCAGACTTGATGGTCGTGGAAGACGGTAAGCCAATGGTCATGGAAGATGGCAGATCCTTTGAGGGAGTCACGGTCGGAGCAAATGATGACGCTGAAGCAGCTGTGGACGTCTGATCATCTTTGGTCTTGTCCTTATCGGAGTTGACAGCCGTAGAAGATGGTAGATCCTTGGAGGGAAGGACGAATGAAACGAAAGATGGCGTGACAGTAGAAGTAAGATTGGCTGGCTTGTCTGTATCTTTGACTGAGTCTGTCGAGGGAACAGGATCCTTGAGATCCTTCCCGTCTGCTCGAGAGGTCAATGTCAGCAGTCTGTAATGCACGAACGACATTGAATCCAAGTGTCATTCCTCTCGGAGCCGAGTGCAATGATCTTAAGTAGGAACATAGACTGACCGTATTCCAAAACCTGTCGAGGCATGTTGGCTAGACATGACATTAGTCGACTCAATCAACGTCCAGTAAAGGCAGCTTACCAGGATTCCGTTGTTGCAGAGCCTGAGGAGACTCTGCTGCCAGGATTGACGGCGGGAGTGCCAGAAGGCACAATGCCCCGAAGAGGTACATCCTGTGAGAGACGTGGAGGCAGATCAGGAAACCAATATGAAATGTACTTGGAGATCTGAGTCTTGGATTGTACAGGCGAAAAGACGGGATTGAGACGATTCAACAACAAACGAGTGACAGTGACAGAGGTTCGAGATAAGGGCAAGCGAGTGTGATTTTGAAAAATGGAAATGCGCGCAGGGACTAGGAAGGAGGACGTTGAGAGGAAAGCACGTCGTCATCGTTGGATGATGATGGACTAGCTTTCCGAATCTGGAAGTCACAATCACTCACTTTTTCCCATCTTCCACCAGCGCTATTCATTGCTTGACCACAAAGCTCGCTGCATTTCACATATCTTCCTTCATTGTCTTAATGATACTATGGTGTGCTCGATTCGTTGCACTTCGATCGACACTGTTTCGAAAATGCGCTCCATTCGTTTCCTCTTGATCTAAGATGAACTGCCTTGCAGTAGTACGGCATGGGCTCACAATAGCTCCTACCTCGCATCATGTTGCTTGACAACATGCAAAACCAGGCGATCAGGCAATCGCAGCCAGGACAACCATGTTGCCCTTAGAGACGTGCTCACCTTCATTCTCGATCTATCTCTCTTTCTCTTCATTTTTTTCCATCCCATTATCTCGCAAAGCACTCATCAAATTGCAGGATAGCAATAGCATACTTCCATCTTCCACGCAATCACACATCGATCAGCATCTCTCTTCAAAGCAGAACATCCCTAACAAAATCCGAGAGACTCACGAATACAATGCATCCCTTCTCTCAGCTGTCCATCACAGCAGTCGGTGCTCTCCTCGCACGCGTGTCCATCTCCACCACCACACCACCTCCACTGGCTTCAGATGCCGCCCACCACCTCGGCACTCAGATTCAGCAAGCAGCGACCCTCGACAATGAGCCCGACACCATTCTGCTCTGCGGCACGTTCAACGACAAGCCAGCTCGTGCAGACTGCTTCATCTTTCCCCTCGAAGGCGATGCCAAAGTGGAAGCGGACGAGTGTAAGTTCACGTCGACACTCCCCGATCGGCAGCCAAGCTAACAGCAATAGACTCCATCACCCGTCTCCACCTCATAGAAGGTCGAACGCAGTCACCCCCGCACCACCAGCTTCGTGACATCGCACCAGGTACGTTTCTCCACCTTTCCTCCCCATCTCCAACGTCGCTCTGGCCCCTTCCCCAGCCTCTGACCATTTGCGAATCCACTAACACTAATGCTCCACATAGCAACCACAACAACCACGACAACCCTCACGACCATCCCACCATAATGTTTCGCCTCCCTGACCTCCTCCATTCTCTCCCAGACCGCAACACTTCCCCTTGGTCCGGCGATGGAATCCGCAGCCAGTGCGGCGCTGGCCTCGTTTGCCGCCGCAGCATCCGTTCCCGCACAAGCCACTGTGACGCCATTTGTCACCACCATCACGACTGCGAATGGCGCGCCACCGCATGTGACTACGATGGCAAATGCGATACCGGCCGGTAATGGAACGGTGAGTGTGACGGGGACGCCGATGGCGACTGTAGAGCCCGCGACTGGTGGGGCGAGTGCGTTGAGAGTGGGGGCGTTGGTGAGGATGTGGTTGGCGATTGTGGGGATGATGATGGTGTTGTGAGCGTGATTGAGGTAGCGGTTTGAGGTGAATAAGTGGTTGTTGGGGTGGTGGAATGTCTGGAGTTTGGGAGTTGGAGGAAGATTTTGGACAGGAATCGTGTCTTGATAGCATGAATTAGTACCAGAGAGTGGGATGAAGAATCCGATTCTTTTCTTTTGCATAGTTTGAGAAACCCTTGAGAGGAGTTTGTACTTTTTTCCATTTTACAGAATACTTACACGGAATACCATGCTCAACTTTCAACACCTAAAGATGCAAAGAGCACTCACACCCTAACTCACATCATCGCAGCTACTCCTTCACGAACCATTCATCCCCCCACCCCCTCACCCCGATCCTCCAACGGACATCCCCCCTCCAACACCCCCCGCAGCAACCTCGCACGATCGACCTTCGGCCCGATAGACCGATCCCACGATACACCACCACCGTAGAGCTCACCAAAGAACTCACCATCATCGTCATCATCGATATTGTCCTCGTTGGCAGCGCCATCCACCCGCGACCCGCCCACCCGCGACCCACCACCAACCCGCATGAACTGTTTCAGCACCCCCGGGACTTCCTGGTCCGGTGGTAACGACGCGGAGAGCAGGCAGGAGAGGTGGAAGACGTGCGGGGTGGGGTGGCAGGGGAAGGCGAGGAGGTGGGGGTGGTGGGTGTGGCGGGCTGCGAATGGGGGTTTAGCGTTGGAATGGGGTAGGTATGGGGGGATGGGTGGGAGTTAGGATGAGGGTCATACGGGGGGAGATATGAAGGGATGGGAGGGAGGGAGGGAGACATACCGCCCGTGTGAACAATGGCATCGCCGCAGCTGGCGCAATGGCCTGCTTTCGTGGTTGCGGCGTCGGAGGATTTATGCTGCGGAGAGGTGGTGGCATGGTTGACGGCCGAGCTGTTGGGCCGGCTTCGCTTGGGGGACGCAGCGACGTCGAAGTGGATCCCCTTTCTCAGGCTGGCGTCGCGGGCGCTCATCTTCTCGTTGACTTCCCCGCGGAGCACCCGCGCCACACCCTTGGAGATGCTCTCCTGGACTTCGTGTTCTCGGAGGATGTGGCCGAGCCCTTCCCTCAACCCTTCGATCTCCAAGCCGGGAGGGATCCGCTGCACGAGCTTCAATGGTCCGCCTTTGATGCTTGTGCCCACCTCCTCGAGCAGCCCACGAATGAAGCGGGGCTTGTTCATGCTGTACTGGATCAGATCGTCCCATAAGCTCGCGTCGTTCTGCTCCTTGGCGAACGCGATCGCGTGGCTGACGTCGTGGAGCTCGTCGATGATGAGACGGAGTGCTTGGGATGTGCGGCCCTCCTTGGAGAGCAGGAAGACAAGTTCGGGGATGTATTTGCGCTTCTCGCAGATGCGGGTGGCAAGGGCAAGGGTGTAATTGGTCGAATTTTTGAGGAAAATCAGGAGAAGGTCGCGGGAATAGGTGGCCAAGAGTTCGAGAGCGGTGTCGGCGTGATCAGAGACGAGAGCGCGGCCTTCGGAGATGAGAAGGCGGTCGGACGCTGCCGCCGTGGTGGCTCTGAATCGAGAGGGCGCCTGAGGAGGGGTAGAAGGGCGTTCTGAGGGCGAAGGCGAGGTGTCACCTTCCCACAAGGCGCGGAAGTAGAAGAAGAGATAGGGGTTTGGCATGCCAAAGCGAGCTTTGAGTTGGTTGATGACAGTGTTGGGAAGAACGAGTCCATTATGTGCTGAGGTGACAAGCAGTCGAATGGGTTCGAGAGTTGCAGCAGCGAGTTCGGAGAGATCGCCAGAGCGCTCTTGGTCTTTAGTGACACGCAAAAGGATGAAACCAGGAACATCATCCGCGACAGCGTCGACGAGATGAGTATCAGAAATGAGGGACATTGCTGCGTCTGCATCCTGTAATTGGATGTAGCAGCCTAAAGCTTTTCGAGGCCTGCCGGACGCAAGGTACAGTTTTGCCAGGCTGGAGGAGAGGATTCGCCAATCACGTTCGACTGCCTCCTGTTTCCTAGCAGATGGAGAGAAGTCGCCAGAGTCAACCCGATTCTGGACAGTTCGAAGGACGGCGTCGGCGTCAAATAGGTCTGTAGGCCATCGTTCGAGAAGCTCGCCAAAGCGTGGAACATTAGTGTAGATGTAGTGGTTTAGTAGGATCTCATAGGTGGCCGAGGATACAGGAGGATGGGCTGAATCGATTGGCACAAAGGGTGTGATCTCATCGAACTTGTCCGCCTGGGCAAATGAGCGGACCCATGATTCCCATCTCGGTGATGATCCAAGAACTTGGCCTGCTACTCCGCCGGCCTTGGTCCAGTCGCCAGTAGAAACAACCTGTTGCAGCCAGCTTTCGCCTACACGCAGCTTCTCCTTTTCAGCTCGGTCACTGGCATCATGCCTCACTGACCGGGTCGGTTGTGAGCTGTCATCCGCAAAGAATTCGACCAGGCTACCGTTCGTGGGTGTGCTGGGTGAAGTAACGGAGCCATGTTCGGAAGGATTTGGGGCAGATTCCGGATTGCTGCTCAGTAGCTTCCAAGCATCTTCGTATTTGGAGTGGTTCTCAAGCCACGTGTAATGATCTGACAGACTCGGTTTGGTTGCAACGACGCAGTCATAAGGGCTGTGAATGTAGACTTTCATTCCGTGAGCGGAAGGTAGTGGCGGGGTGGGGATTGGTGAATGCTGCCCATCACGTTTCTGAGCTGCGGATAGGTTCGTCGAAGCATTGACTACACTGGCGGGTCTGCTAGAATGAGGACTCCCGCCGCTTCGTACACTGGCGTCACTGGTGAATAGTCTTGCGGGATACATGGTGGCGTCCCAAATGCCGCCTCCAATGGCTTCTATCCCTCCGCCGATTGCCTCAAGAGCGCCCCTTTGAATGAGGGCCTTTTTGGGGATCCTCATCGCAGGTAGAGCACACATATGGTAGTCGGTCGCTGACAGGCTCTCGAACCGCGTAATGCCCAAAGGTTCGGCCACGCTGACCTCTTCCTGTTTGTTGATGTCTATAATTCTCATCTCCGGGCGTAAGGCGTTGTGGCGCCGTGAGACGCCTCGTGAGCTCTTTTTTTGTGTAGAAACGAGATCTTCGCCCGGCGTAACATATGCAAGAACGAGAAGCAAACTAGGGGTATAAAGCGATATTCCAGATACAATACAATCAATTCGTAAACTGGAACGCCATCAGCCAGGGATAGGTCTGGGTGGGAGGTGACTCAAGGGGAACGGCACTTACATCGTGACGATGTCCACTTCAGCAATTTTGATTTGCTTACCAGTACCACCTCCGGGACGGACATTGACAATCCAGATGGTACCAGACCAACCAACGACCAGTTTCTCGGTCCTCCGGCTCCGATCCGTAGACTTTAAGCGCTCGATATCGGTTCCCGCGGCTTTCGTCTCGTCGACACCATTGACCGGGTAAAAGTCGTCAGATTCCAATCCAGCTTCATCGATCCACTCGACATGGGCTTTCCATATCCCAGCCATCTCTTCCCAACCGGGCCGATTCGGATGGTCAATGTGATTGATTCGCTTCCAGGCATGCTCCGACTCGGCTGACTCAAGACGCAAGTTTGATCTCATGAGTTTGATCCCCTGCTCGTTGACCCAGACGACGTATTTGCCGGACAATGAGAATTTGATCGTGCTGATGGTGCCCTCTCCCGAATGCAGCACGCTATCTTTGCCAGTATTGTGACCCAAGCCGATAGAGCCGAGCCAGCCTGATGTAGCGGCGGCGGCTCCTGATGTGGTAGCAGTCGATCTTGTGCCAGTTTGACCTCCAGCTGTAAGCACTAGACTGCCAGCCAGACCTCCAGATAGATAGGACCGATCTGACCTATATTCTGGAGAGAGAGCAACAGCCTTCACCGGCCTACCAAAATTTCGGAGTATGACGTCTCTTGGGTCTGTCAGGGATTGCACGCACACGTTGCCGTCCATGGACGATGAGCCAATATAGATCTGATTGGAAGGGGTTAGGGGGACAACAGGTGGCTTGGGGTTCTGGGTTGACGGAGAGTCTTTGGCATGCGAGGATTTGATATCTAGTTTCGGCGTAGACGACCGAGGCGAGTTTGTGCGTTCTTTTGATGCCTTTTGAGCTTGCTCCGAATTCGGTGGGGCAAGTGGGGGTGGATATGGCGAGATGGAGAGGGCGGAGATGGAGGCATGGTGGGCACGGTAGCTTCGAATTGGATCTAAGGATGGTACCGAGAGGACGTGCTGTCAATGTTGCTTAGAAAAGGATCTTGAGCTTGTGGGTTGAACCGTACTATGTTGCCATTGTGTGTCCCCACAATCTATAGAAGCCGTCAGCAGGAAGCTGTAGAAGGCCAAGTACCCTTCGCACCATCTTGTCTCCTGCGACCAGGAAAGCACTGGTAGCATCGCCATTGCGGTAAATAGACCTCAAGTGCCCAGTCATGGAGGCGTACTTTAGTCGTGGTTCTTCGTCTTCCTCCTCTTCTTCGGAGCTCTCATCTTGCGCCTCGCCATTTCTGCGCGAACGCTTCCCACTCGTGGACACCATTGAGGCATCATCCTCGTCATCTTCATCCCTCGCAGCTTCTCGTGCCATTCGAGGGTGTGAGCCTCCTTTGGAGTTTAGTGAATTGAAGTAAACGACCAGTTTTGAGACGTCCATTTCGATGTCCGAGACGCGGCATCAATTCCGTCCGATGACGGAATGGGAGTAAAATGATTCTTTTTGGCTTCCTCCTTGTATCCCATCAGATAGTAGTATGTCTCTGTTGCCTGGCTCTCGTAATGTCAACATCGAGAAATAATTGCAAGCTCGACGACATGTATTTCAAGCTTGCATGCATTGATCATCATACGACACATTTACGGTCTAGATCATGAATGTCTGCTTTCAGCCAGCCCGAGGATTGACAGCATGCTTTGTCCGACAATGCAACTTTACCAGGCACTATTCTCTGATCGGACGATGTTCAGCTACACCGAGATCGTCGCTCTTTCATTCTAGTACGGGCTTGCTGTCTAAGAAGCGCAAAGGCTTCTTCTCCTCCAACGCGACTCCACGACTCGCGTCGCAGGAGGAGCAAACGAAGGAGCAGACCTCCACACAGTTCAAGCGACGCACTACCCGCTCGCCTGCTGCGAAAAATTCTCTTCGGAGAGTGGCAGTGGAGGCACAGCGGTCAAGAGATGGTAGAGATTCAAAGAAGGCCCCAGTGGCAGGCCCGCAGACATTGAAAACACTCACAGCTATTTGTGCTGCCCAAGAATATGACATCGCCCATATCGTGAGGATTCTCGAGGGCTTCGGTCACCAGGTCGATCCTTATGGGACAGATCTCTACCCCCAGGTCGTCCATGTGGCTCTACCAGTCCAAGCCTTGCATCCTGGAGAAGAGAATACAGCGTGGAGCACGGGCGATCTATTCGTCTTTCCCTCCGGCACAATCGTCGCATGGGATATACCCGATGCGACACTCCAGAGTCTCGTGACTAAGGCATTGTTGCCTGCAGCCCAATCGCCTCTCAAGAAAGCCGAGGAGGAAGACATGGAGTATACCGAAGATCCCAAGAGAGAAAACAGCAGCATAAAAGGTGACCGAATCATACTTGGCACCAAGCTTCCGCCCCCAGCTCCGCCGTCACCAGTCGACAGCTCTTCGTTGCTCGCAGAAACAGATTCGCCTGATGCCGAACACGCCACTACGCAGAATCGCAACCTTGACAGCGTGCTGGCTAAGATCGCATTTTCTTCTGGTCTTGCTCGATCGACCAAATTGGCGGTGCTGGAAAGCCTGCTGAGCGATTACTTCGAATCGACCAAGTCCATTCCGGATGTCCTGTCCCGAGGAGGTCGCATGCCCTTTACCAGAAGTTTCATCTCGCAAAAGACTGGACAACTGCTTAGTATTCGGGCGCAGCTGAACCTGTACTCAGAATTGACCGACTCACTTCCGGATCTCTTCTGGGATAGTAGACATGAATTGGGATTGGAGGGCTACTATGACCAAGTGGGGAAGGCGCTTGATACGAACATCCGGATCAAAGTGCTCAATGAGAAGATGGACTATGCACAAGAAATCGCGAGCGTGCTCAGGCAGCAGTTGAGCGAGAAACATGGGGTCAGGTTGGAATGGATCATCATCCTGCTCATTACGGTGGAGGTGGTCTTTGCCATTGATAAAGAGGTCAAGGAGTTCCGGAATAGGCGAATGCCTGGGACGAGTAACGAAGGATCGGCGTAGTTACGTCTATATATGAGCGTTGACACTTTCTGGATACCCAACTCTGCATTATTACCACCATTCTTTCAACTTGAATGCTTTCAATGCCAGCAGTCTGTCTTGTCTATCTTGTCTGTCTTGCTGTCTACATCCGTATGCTCATCCCATTTACGGAATAAAGAAACTCCGAGAACCTCTCGGCTCCCGAAGTATTTTTGTGGGGCCAAGTATTATATTCAATGAATCAGCACTTCATTTCTCCATCTTCTTACTCCAATTCTTCTCATCACTGTTGTCAAATTAGCTACCAGGACCCAGGAAAATACTCCATAGACCCGACCGCCACTTACGATGGGAGATATTGGAGAGATGACTACCTACGCGTTGCCCGAGTCCCACAAGGACGTACGTCGCCCCCTCATTGTTGAGCAACTTCATCGAGCATTCTCACATGGACTCAATGACTGACATTTCCCAATTCAGATCATGCACAAGCCACTCGTGGAGTTGGATGAGGATATTGCAGCCATAATGGTATGTCTCTCATCCTGGATCTAATTACTCCCTCGTCTGACCAAGAGCTTTCAGAAAAAAGAAATCCAACGGCAGCGCGAATCCATCGTCCTCATTGCCTCCGAAAACTTCACATCGCGAGCTGTCTTCGATGCTCTAGGGTCGCCCATGTCGAACAAGTACTCGGAAGGCTATCCCGGCGCTCGATACTACGGCGGCAACGAATTCATCGACCAGATCGAGCTCACCTGCCAAGCACGTGCCTTGCAAGCATTCCATCTGGATGCTGAGAAATGGGGTGTCAACGTACAGACCTTGAGCGGTAGCCCTGCAAATCTGCAAGTCTACCAAGCCATCATGAGACCGCATGAGCGCTTGATGGGGCTGGACTTGCCACACGGAGGCCATTTAAGCCATGGATACCAGACACCGGCGAAGAAGTAATAAAGGCCCAATCGTATTCAAAACACACCATTCCGTGCTGACCATCCATCGCTTGCAGGATCTCAGCAGTCTCAACGTACTTCGAAACCTTCCCGTACCGGGTCCATCTGGATACCGGCCTCATCGACTACGAAACCCTAGAACACAATGCCGTCATGTACCGACCCAAAGTTCTCGTTGCCGGTACCTCCGCCTATTGCCGCTTGATCGACTACAAGCGCATGCGAGAGATTGCGGATCTTTGTGGCGCCTACTTGCTCGTTGACATGGCTCATATCAGCGGATTGGTCTCTTCAGGGGTCATTCCTTCGCCATTCGATCACGCTGACATTGTCACAACTACCACACATAAATCACTTCGCGGCCCGAGAGGAGCCATGATCTTCTACCGGAAAGGCGTCCGAAAAACAGATCCCAAGACGGGCAAAGAATTGCTGTACGATCTCGAGGGGCCAATCAACTTCTCAGTCTTCCCAGGTCACCAGGGTGGACCACACAACCATACCATCACTGCGTTGGCTGTAGCGCTGAAGCAGGCTCAGACTCCGTAAGGCTCATTCATCTTGTTCTTTCCTTTTAATTGGTTTTGGGATGCCCTTTGGGCGACGTTCCATCACTGACACATATATCACAGTGAATTCAGACAATACCAAGAGCTTGTCATTGCCAACGCTAAATCACTGGAGAACACATTCAAGGCCCTCAACCATAAGCTAGTCGCTGACGGAACGGACTCACACATGGTCCTTTTGGATCTTCGTCCCCACAGTCTTGACGGCGCCCGCGTTGAAGCCGTGCTCGAGCAGGTCAATATCGCCTGCAACAAGAATTCCATCCCTGGAGACAAATCCGCCCTGAGCCCCTGTGGTATTCGTGTGGGCGCCCCAGCCATGACCACCAGGGGTATGGGGGAGAAAGACTTTGAGAGGATTGCGAATTACATCAGTAAATGCATCACGATCTGCAAAGATGTGCAGAAAGAATTGCCCAAGGAGGCCAATAAGCTGAAGGACTTCAAGGCCAAGGTGGCCGGCGGAGAAGTCAAGGCGATCAACGACATGAAGAAGGAGATAGCTGCATGGGCGGGCACATTCCCGCTACCGGTATAATCGACGGTGATCATCAATGGTAGCACGGGACTTTCGAAAGAGGAAGTCATCATCGGAGATGTTCATCACATCTTTCGCGTACAGAGGAACAAAAGGGATTGGGTTCAAGGCGTTTTCTTAACAAAAGGCATTGGGTGGTGAAGCTTTTGGGTCTCCGTTTCAACCAATATACCCCATCTCGCTTGCTTCAACACATTGGCATAGCGCTGAGATAGTATCCTTTCTATCAAATTCAGAAACATGATACGAATACAAAGAAGTGTATTAGTTGCACCACATCCCTCCTCCCTGACCGTATTCAGCATCTTTTTCCTTCACACATACTTGAGCCAGACCGTCATTACTATTTCTCCTCCAGCAAGTAAGAGGCAATGGCAGATCCCACGGATTAGCAGCGCCCGTAAGCATCCCTCCTCTGACCACCACGAACCGCCCCACTCCTCATTAACGAGGAGCCAGGCATGCCGGTAGATCTCGCGCCCCCCCACCATGGCGGCATCAACTCATCCAATCTTCACCCGCTTCTGCAACTCCAGCCTCGAACCTCCCTCAATTCGATCGCTTCTCCTTAGTACCTCGTCTCCCCCACCCTCTCCAAAACGCCTCTCCCTCTTCCTTTCCGCCCCTCCAAGTATGCAAACCTCAAGCCATTCCAATCACCTCCAAACCCCCCCCTGCTACGTCGCCGCATCACCGGCCCTCCCCCTCAACCCCTCAAGCACGCTCCTCCCCCTCTCCACCTCCCCCTCCAATTCCCTCACCACACCCCCTTGCTCCTCCACGCTCATCCCCACGCCATCCATCCCCCTCACCACCTGTCTCGCCTTGGCGATCCGCGCGTAGATCTGCTGGATTGTGGCGGGGAGGTCTTTTGGGGAGAGGGGCGCGTCGTTGGTGGTGTCGTTGTTGGTGGGGAGTGGGGATGTGGCGGCGGGTGAAGTGGCTAGGGAGGAGGTGCCGCCTGGTTGGGGGAGGAGGAGGCGGGATAG
>MSTJ01000115.1:0-41319 GCA_001956345.1 Ramalina peruviana | reverse complement strand
TGAGGGTGCGGAGGATGCCCTCGGTGGTTTCGCGGGCGCGGCGGTAGGGGGAGGTGAAGAAGTGGAGGGTGTCGGTTGGGTGGAGGAGGGCGCGGAGTTTGCGGCCGGCTTCTTCGGCCTGGTGGGGAGGTTTTTTTGATCAGTAAGAGAAGGGGGATGAGGGAGGGAGGGTGTGGGCCAAGCACACCTGCTTCCATCCTTCTGGGGTGAGTTTCACGCGGTGGTCGGGGACGGTTTGGTGGATTTCACGGTTTTCTAGGAAGTGTCATGGTCAGCTGGAGGCTCCTATCAACCAGGACTATTGAAACAATAGAGAAAGGGATTGGCAAGGGGCAGCGTACTGTTTCCTTCTGATTGAGCATGTCGAATGATTATGATCAGCTACCGCGCGTTAGTAGGATGAGGAGGGAAGTGAGGACTCTTGGATACGCACTCGAGGCTTCCCCATAGTGAAAGAGGTGTGGTATCTGCGCTGACTAATGCTTCACTGTAATACTTACTACTCTATCCGAATAGCAGGCAATAAAATGATGTTTGCATTCTAGATGAAGCAAGCTTATCGATAAGATCTGATCTCTTTTCCCTAGCGCGCCCGGTCCGCGGCGGGCGATCGCGCTCATCGCGGACCTCGTCGGTGCCTTGTTTTTCGTCGTCATCGATAGCATTCGAGCCGCTGCCCTCGTGCGCTCTTTACAGCCGACCAGGCTTTCCGATAGATATCCCTTGAAGCGCAGCTGGAGAATCTTGGAGATCTCGGGCAGGCACAAGGACAGACATCATTGTTCTGCGTCATGTGGACTCGTATGTAGATATTTGTATTGCGCGGGGGCAGTTTGGATTCTGCCTGCAATAGTCCGGTTGTTGATTTCTTTTCTATCTTAAAAAAGGTCTCAACAATCGTATTCTCATTGAGTCTCACTATGAGCGATACAACCTCATCGAAGAAGGTTGATGGTGGGCCTGAAGCAGAGCCATTGGTGGTTGATGGCGTGCCGGGTGATGAAGAAAGCATCAAGGTCGCAGACGCACCTCATACATCAGATGAGAAGAGGGTCAAGAGGGCCTACACATGGCTCAAGCGTCACTTGATGTTCGTGCTTATAAGCCTGTTATTAGTAGGAGGAGTGATCGCGCTTGCCGTTTACTTTGCGGGTTCGTCTCCATCGAGGGCTTGTGATATTCTCCATTAAATAGATAACCTAGTACTCCGCGACACCTCCGACCCAGAGCCGGAACCAGAAAAGTCATCGATATGTCTGACACCGCCATGCGTGCAAGCGGCCTATTCGATCTTGGACAATATTTCCCCAAATTCCCGGGATATCGATCCCTGTGAGAACTTTGATCAGTTCGTCTGCGAAGGCTTCAACAACAAGCATGATCTCCGACCAGATCAAGGGGGAGTCTTCACGGCTTCGGTCATGGCAGAAGAAAGCGAACGACTTCTCCGCCACGTACTGGAGTCGCCGTATGAGCCTGAGTATAGAGCATCGTCCTTGGACGTCGACGCGGATCGTGTCATCTTTGACAAGTTGCAGGATGGATACGTTGCGTGTATGGATCAAACACGTCTAAAGGAGGTCAGATCAAAGCCGCTGCTCCAGGTCCTGATGAAGATCGGCGAGCTATATCCTCAAATCGAAGATGAAAGGTCCGGTGATAGGCTTAACGCGGGCGATGGCGCTGATCAGTCGCCACTTGCCATGAAAGATGCCAATGATATTACTCGGACCGTAACATATCTTACAAAACTTGGAGTCAACAACTTGATTCTTCTTTCAATAGGCGTACGTAGAACATCCTCATTTGATTCTAGCTTTGGCTGACGACTTTTCAGGCTGACGACAAAGACCCTGACGTGGTTGTTCCATCAATATATGCTCCGTTTTCACCGGGACTTCCGACTAAAGAATATTACGAAGACCCCAAACTTGTCAAGAAGTACGGCGCAGTCATCGGGGACGTGCTTGAAGCGTTGCTCAAAGAGGCTCACGAGCTTTACCCTGCTGCGCACTCCCTAAGTAAAAGTCTTACCTTCAGTGCTGAGCTGGTAGATCAAATACTCCAGGTTGAGACTGTTCTAGCCAACGCAACGCCCAAGATAGAGGATGCCCTTGAAGTCACCTTCTACTATAATCCCCGAAGTCTAGCTGAGATTGCGGGTTTGGTACCACAACTTTCATTCGGAAAACTTATATCAGCTCTCGCCCCTTCGGCTCCAAAGCCTTCCAAGCTTATTGTCGAGTCGCCAGAATATCTCAAGACGCTTGCGACGGTCTTCGATACGACTGACCGGACGACTCTTCAAGCCTACTTTGTATGGAAAACTGTCCAGGCCTATCATTATGCGGTCGAGGATGACGCAGTGAAGCCACTAAAAAGGTTCAATAATGAGTTATCGGGTAAAGATCCAGACGCGACGGAAGAGAGGTGGCGCACATGCGTCAAAGCTTCCGACAGGAGTCTCGGCTGGATTCTGAGCAAATTCTTCGTTGACAAGGCCTTCTCCCAAGACGCAAAAGAGTTTGGCGATAAGATTGTTTCCGACATCAAGAATCAATTCGTTGAGAAGCTCAAGGTGGCCAAGTGGATGAGCAAAGACGTCAGGGACCTTGGAATCCAGAAAGGTATTGCATTCTTCTACCCAGTGGGATGGGAAAGTACACTGATGTTTCATAGTCCACGCCATCGTTCAGAAAATCGGCTTTCCTACCAAGTCCCCCAACATCCTCGATTCATCTGAGCTCCAAAACTACTATGCCGACGAACCAATTGACAATACCACCCACTTCGCCAACATCGTCTCGGCTGCCAAATCGTCGACCGCCCGCTCCTTCTCCGCCCTCGGCAAACCCACCAATCGCGACGAATGGGAAATGACCGCTGATACCGTCAACGCCTACTATAACCCGCCTGGTAACGAGATCGTTTTCCCGGCGGGCATAATGCAGCATCCTGTCTTCTACAACCCAAACTACGTGCCCTCCTATCTCTCCTACGGTGCCTTTGGCGCCGTGTCAGGTCACGAGTTGTCTCACGCTTTCGACTCCACGGGCCGTCATTACGACGAGACTGGCAACTACACCGACTGGTGGGACCCTCACACCGTCGAAGCTTTCAAGGAAAAAGCCCAGTGTTTCGTGGATCAATATGCTGAATACACTGTCCCTGACCCGGCAAGTAGCGATGACGGCCGCATCCATGTCAACGGCAGATTGACCCTGGGTGAAAATATCGCGGACGCAGGGGGCCTGAACGCGGCCTTCAGAGCCTGGAAGCAGGAGGAAGGCAAGAAGTCGAGCCAGCTGTTACCCGGTCTGCAGAACTTTAGCAAGGAGCAGTTGTTCTTCATGAGCTATGCGACGTTCTGGTGTGGCAAGACCAGGCCGGAGGTGGCCAAGGATTTGATCTACCGGGATCCGCACGCCCCGTCGTTTGTGCGGACTTTGGTAAGCTTTTCGCCCCTTCTATCCGCTCTAGTATGTAAGTGCTGATATTCGTAACGCAGGGAGCTACCGCGAACTCGAGGGACTTCAGGGAAGCCTTCAACTGTCCCGTCAAAAAGCCGACGTGCGAATTATGGTGATGAACTGTTTTGGAGGCAAGAATGGAACTTCACAGGAAGGAATGAAACTGGCTACCTGGTACATTTTCAAAGGTAACGCTGCATTTACTGTTGACGATGTATATACAAGGGGATAGAAGAACGATCAATTCTGCACAAAACGCACCACCCCAGATCATTGCAGATCATACCCCTCCCCCCCCCAACGTTCCCATTTCCTAGCTCTCCCTCTCTACCTCCAACTCCTCCATCCCAATTCATCACCCACCAGACATCCACTCCACCCATCCATCCCATCTCCTCCATCCCCCTTTCCACAAATCCAGTCCCTCGCATCGAAACAACAAACCTTCCGAAACGATGCGTCTCAGACTCTACGCTTTACGAGGGAGATCATCCCGTCCACTTTTCCCCGAAGTATCGCTCCAGGCTGCCCATGTAATAACCAAAAGACAGAGATGCTTCATAATCTCATCGCCATTACAGTACCCAAATCGTTTTTGTGGCTGTTGCTGTAGTTGTCGTATCTAAGGAGTGGAAGTGTGTTGATCAAACCCATTTCCTGCTGAGGCGGACGTGTCTTGCGTGTGGCTGGCATTACAGGTTCGATTCCGCGTGTATTGTAGCTGCACCTACTGATGAGGATTTGTAGGAGTGGCATAAACCGAATATATATTGACGGGGATGATGTAGGTAACGGGGTGGGTTGGTGCGTACATTCAGTAAATTCGCCTGCCTGGTGGGATGTTCCATCACACTGATGCATCCCGTCAACGCATGCAATGTCTCGTACGTTGGAACCGGGGCCAAGTGATGGACTTGGGCCATCGAACTTTCGTGGCCAGGGGAGACTACTGCTTTTAGTTAGCTCCAAAGAGATTCTTGAGGTGCCTGCGAAGCGTGTTGCCCTTGACGGAAAGAGAGCATGGGTGTGGATGGCGGGGATGCCAGGCGCGCATACTGGAGAGGAGTAGGGATGGGCTTGATGGGTTTTTATAATTCGTGATGGGGAGTCGTGTGGTCGAGTTGGATGATGGTTGGTGACTGTGGGGCCGCATTTCAGGTTGATTTTTGATCGAGTGGGAATACTTCAGTCGGTTTGGAAGATAAGGGGTCCATACTCAGGTGTCTTTGCTTGATGGATCTTGCTCAAGATTGCAATGATGATGCAAATAGTGCACGCAAAAGAGCAGTCCATGGTAATACGCACATGAAATATTGCCACAGCTGCCTGAAAGCTGGTTGCTCCTTCTCCATCAGAAACACGATCACTCATCCAGCAAATACACTTACAACACCACACCCCGATGAAGTTTGAGCTGCGCGTTTGCTCATCAGCCCTCCTTGAACTATGCTTCTAGCCCCTTCCAGCACAATTCTTGACGTTTCAAGCTTTTCCACCCATGCCCAAATTCAGTTCAGCGATTCCTCTGATGAATCCGAAACCCACCCACTGCCAAGCAATCAGGTCTGATAGCCATAGGAGACACAGAATCTCTTGAGATTGAAGGACAATGAAGAACTCACGACGTTGCTCCTATGATTGGAAAGAAGACCCAGGAGCCTGCAGGAATGGTCGTCTTTGTTCCACCCGGCTCATGACCGATCCACAATGCAAATCTGGCAGCATCGTCAGGAAGCGGTAGTGCGTTCTTTTTAAAGTACAATGAAGCCTCCATGAGAAATGTGGGACTCGGGGGTGTCGTTTCGACGTTTGGAGGCCCAGAATCTGGTGACTGTTTGAAAACAATGGTACTTGGGTGGGTCTCTGTCTTCGATGCGGTGTCAAAGTTGAGGACATAACCCGGGTAGTATCGCGGAGCAGGATCTGAAGGAGGGCCAAAGTTTTGATTGCCTTCAGCAGGTGTGTATCCGTGAATCGTGTCGGGGGCGCTTGCAGTTTGGATACCGCTCACATGGGGCTCTGCATGTTCTGCTGGCAACTCCCCTGATGAGTTCTCAGGTGAATGCTCAGGTGACTGCTCAGGTGAATGCTCAGGTGACTGCTCAGGTGAATGCTCAGGTGGATTTTCAGGTGGATTCCCAAATGTGAAATAGGCTTCGTCAGAAGAAGACATGTTCGACGAGCGTCAACTATGTTTGGATTCTGCACACGTGGCCTCAAGTAAGTCCAATGCTCAGGCGATCGAATGGTTGCATGTATTTCAAGTGTTCAATGAAGCTGTGTAAGTTGATCAAGCTCTTGTAGTAGTCAAGGTAACACTTTGTTTTGAAAGCGTATAAATTGCTACGGCATTGCCTCAAATGCCTGACTTGCTGAAGCACTGTTTCAGATGCCTGGATTATCAACGTGAGGCGTAATTGAGATGCTCATGCTCCAGATTTGGCCTGGCATTAATTGGTTCAAAGCCTTCATCCAGCACGTGATATCGACAAATCATCAGTCAAGCTCACATCCTCGATATCTATGACATTTTGAGACATCTCTAGCCGCCAGGGAGAGCTCATGGACGCCCGACAGCCTCACTAGGGCAAGATGCAAGGTCCTGCCTGAAAAGTGATCAGGTAAACGTAGGCCTCCGACCTGGATCTTTACAAGCTTGGGTTGTGCTACCACCCTATGATAGACTGAAAAATCCCTCCATTCTCACATGATAGAGACTACAGAATTGATTTTCTCACACCAATTGGTCAACCCGCGCATTCTAGCACTCTGCTCTAAGGCCTGTAGATTGTGCAAAGCCCAGCCCTTGTCCGCCGGGTCCAGTGCATAGACAGGGACTCTGCCCGCCTCCTTGTTAGTCTTGAAAATGATATCAGACAGTGCGACCTGGAACACTTCACTGTTCTCATAATGCTTGTATAGTATCAGGCTAGAGTTTGCAGGGAAACTCGTACAAACCATGTTGCAGATCTCGCATAAAGCCTCGAGACCTTCTTTCCTGGTCTCTGGTGTCCCCTGGTCTTTGCAGATACCCGAGATGTAAGTGATGTATCCTGTAATCCGCTTTGGAAGACGGGGGGCTTGCTCCTCGAAGACCTGGCGCGCACGCCGCGGTATGTCTTCAAGATTGTGAAAAGGCTTTGACTTCCCAGCGGATGTTGATCCCGAGCCACTAGCCTGATTTGCGCGTGGTCGTGGCTGGTTTGGTCGTTTCCTCTTCGACGGTGTCAGACCCGTTGCGCCTTGCGACGCAGGTGACAATATCTCTGGGCCTGTAATGGGGATTGCCTGTGGGGTAGAGTACGGACCATAGTTCACGAAATTTGTTTCGAATCTCCCGCCATTTTGAGGGGATGGCTCAACAAATCGAGGTTGCGTGGCATTTGCATCTGGTGGCTGGGAGGGTGCATAAGGAGACGCATTATATGAGGTTGAAAAATCATTGAGCTGGGTACTTGCTCGCGATACGCTCGCAGATGTCGCTGGGGGTACCAGGGTCGACGTAGACTGCGAAGCATTGGACGAGGGCATGTTCGAGAGGCGTCTTTCCGAGACTGGCTCAAGCCCAGCAGCTGTCGTTGCTCCAGGACTCTTCTGAGGCAGCTCGCTCGTGGGTACAAGGACAAAAGGTCCATCAGTCGTGCTTGACTGATGACCAAGGTCAGGGTGTCGCATGATAACATACGTCTTGAGTCCCTCTACGGTCTGAGCTGGAGCTGAAGCCGCATGTGAGCCATCAAGCCTTGCGTCTGTAGGCGGCGTATTGCTAGATGACGAAGAAGCCGCTGACTTGTCGGTAGCAGACTGGTTTGACTGCCTTCGACGAAGAGTTGCGGAGACAAAAGATTCGATTTCAGTCCGAACAATGGGCTGTCGTCGAACCAATTCGCGGACGAAGTGCTTGAGCTCATCGTCATTGAAGCCAGCCCTGATTGTATCAATTGTTTGTTGGACGCGACTATCCAACTCGGATCTGGCAGACTTGTCCAGTGTCGAGATACTGCCATTACCAGTTGCTGGCGCCATCATCGGAAGTCGAGATTGGGTGAAGCACGGATATTTACATCTAAAAGACCCAGAAAACTTATCCTAGCCGTATTAGACGTTCACTTCTGTAAATATCGCCATACCAATGAGCAATCAGCGCTTGAGTTAATGTTTGCTTTGCTGTACACGAGAGCTCTAAAGTGAAGACATCAGCCTTTGGGGCAACCACGGATGGTGATTGTGAGCTTGAACACGACTGAATCTTCAGGAATCTCCCCAATCAACCCTCCGGATGGAAACCAGAACTGATGTCGTCTCGTTCACGGTGTGCAGCGATGAGGTCGGAGGGCGTCGCGGAAGGTGCAGAGAGGACCCCTCAGACGCGAGGGGTCGGAGCCCCTCAGCTAATCCGTACTGAGCTTAGCGGCTCAGCTCAAATCAGGGGTCAGATCTGCGAGCCCCCCTTGCTCGCACTCAATTCTTGAGCATGAAGAAACAGCTCCTCTTGACTGCTCTTTTTTAATTTATTCACAGGCCGTGGTGTCTTTACAACATATCCCTCCAGATTGGGATTTGCGGAAGCCTTCAACCGTAATTGAAAGGATTGAGACATGATAATCCCAAAGAACAGAATGACTTCCGACTGTATCATGCAAGCTCCGAACTATCCTCCAGGCGTCTAGTCTGAGCAGGCAATGCGGAGTTTGGACTCCATTCTCGAGGCATACAGGCTTTGCATGATTCATTATCATGTGCTTGGCTCTCTCATGGCGCCTTCACTCTCCAACTCAGCATCGCAGGCGTGCGTGCAAGGCAGATCAGACGACACGCTTGGCGAAGTCCTTAGTATCAATGAATTTGAGTAGCGGAATGTTTGATCCCGTATGCTCTGTCGTATTCCTGACAGTCGGTGACGGGTAAACGCATGCATGATAATGGTTTTTCTCTTTTTTTCTTTTTTTTTGCCAACGTCCAGCCAGGATTCTCACGTGACGGAGGTTTTTGTGCTGTTTTGATTTGCAGCAAGCACAATGTGGTGAGTGGCGATAAAGGAAGCAGTCTAAGCACCTCCCACGGGAAATTTCAATCTTCATGGGCTATTATGCATGGAAGGGACAGTGGGTGCTACACTGACTTCAAAATCGGTACGATTTCCTTAATGAGCGTTCCATCTTCAACAAAGTACCAAAACTGGGGAGCTGTGCCTAGATATCTGATCCGAGATCTTCATCATCCTCGTCCTCCATCTCCAGTGATGAGGAGCGATGCCCCCTCTGCGCCCTAGCCTCCTTCCTTCCGCCCCTTCCGCCTGACGAGGCTACTGGTTCCGTGGCTTTGGCAGCCAGGTGATTTCTGATGCCGTACATCTCCGCGCGGCGCTCTTCATCCATCTTATGAACCGTCTGCATGTATCGGGTGAACTTCAAGACAGTCTTGATGGTGGTCCGAATGTGCTTGATGCTGACATTCTCGCCATGCTGTTCAAAGACGCGGGCTCAGTAATATTCTTAAAGCCCATCGAGCGCCTACCAAATTCGGAGCGCTAGACACGGTGGAAGACGGGATTTGGGCACATTGTGCAGCGTACGTGAGGCTTGTGCTATACCAGAGCAAGCGAAGCTTTCCAATGGCATCATATTCCGAAAGACATACCTGTTTTGCAAGAACGGAGGCCGTCTTGATGCAATTCCTAATCTGCCGGCCATTGAGGGCTTTGTAACACCAAACGTTTGCCGCTTCGCGCCTCAGTAGCTCCCGTTCTTTTCGAGATATCTGCTGTGACAAGTCCTCAATAAAATTGTACCACACGTCTTTGCGTTCGTCGAAATCAAGCGGTTCGAAAGCTAATGCGACATCCAGGCGCGACTGAAAAGCCTCATCAATCGTTCCCACCCTATTTGTCGTCAGCACCATTATACCATCGAAGTATTCTAAATTCCTCAGGAAGACGGAAACCAGCGCGTTTCTGTCGATGTTTTCCGTGTCTCGCTGAGCCAGAAAGATATCGGCTTCGTCCAGTAAGACAATGGCCTTCCAGGTCACAGCATACTCAAAGATTTCGCGAATCATAATCTCGGCGTCTCCAGGGTCGATCCCAATATCACCAGAAGTGACCGAATACAATGGCCTCTGGTAAAGGTCTGCGATGCACTCTGCGGCTAGAGTTTTCCCAACCCCAGGTGGGCCTGACGAGCCTTAGTATCGTGAGTAACGAAAGGTGTCAGCCACTGACCGTGAAGCAAAATGATGAGACCTTGGCCTTTGCCCTCCACCAAGTCCTTGAATTGATCGCCCCGTTGGTATGAATGGTGTCTAAGGTATTCATGCGGTCAGCCACCGATCCTAATTCCGCCTGTGAAGTCAAAGTGTAAGAGGGACTCAATAATGGCCTTCGGGGCCCGAATAAAGCTCCTAAGACCTCGCCACAACTCGGACTAAGTATACACTTACTCGACCATTGTTCTCAAGATTTCCTTATAGCTCTCGTTAAGTACTAGGCGGCTGAACGCATTCTCTCTGAAGTGCACGTCCCCGAGATCATTCACATTGTACTTTCCTGTGGTGAAGTCATTCAGTGTGCTGCTCTTTAGAAGATGCTAAGTCGAGTGACCGCTACAAAAAGGGGCCACTGAATCTTAGTATGCGGTCGCAGTGGGATGATCAGCTCGTGAGCTAGCAATAGCTCTCATCTCGATCTTGCATTGATTGAATGTTCCACGTCTGCTCTGCTTTTGGCAACATTGGCTGGCTCTTGAACATGCTCCTAGGCTTTTCCAATTGACATAAAAAGAGAAGAAGAAAGCAGCTGCGGATGGGGACGTTGCTATTCCTTCTCCAAGACCATGCAGAAATGAAAGCTGAAGCTCGGTCTTATACGCATGAGTACCTCGACAAGGTGAGAAAGACCTACTCCATCGTTTTTGTCTTAAAGAAAAGCCGTTCACCTCTCGTTGACAAGACATCAAAATAACTTCCTCGGGCTTTGTCTCGGCTTGAATTGCTTCGAATTGGTAAAATCTTCCCTCTGTCTGAGTGGAATCCAGCTGATCTAGGCTTATAAGCCCCCCTCTGCCGGGGGCGATCAGGATCGCTGGGGGACAGAGCGTGAATCGGCAAGTCTCAGAAACGTCCTTGTGCGCCTTGGGTTTTTTATGCGAGAAAAGACTCTTGCCGATATCCTTATCGCTTGAGGATTCATCTTCGTCGCTGGATGAATGGCCAAGAATAGTCCTTCTTGGGCGATATTTGGTGTCAGCCTTTTTCGATTGCTCCATTTTCTGGTAAGTTGCTTCATCGATTACGACTCTATCTAGTTCCTAGGTGCTTTATGATTAGTAAGAGCTGTCGTGAGTCCCAAGCCCAGACTCGACGGATTCAGTTTTCAAGCTGTCAAAAAGACCCCAGGTGGTAAGGTGCGTGTTTGTCAAGAAACCTCACCTCTTGGCTCTCCCCAGTCTGCGATCTCGTGAGTCCTTTGAGGTGCTTTCCCTGCAAATTCCAGTACCTTAGGCCCCTTTCCCTTAAGCTCGCAAAAAGCTCCGTCTGATCTTTAATGCATTCAACAGGTACAAGCTCTGCATCCGCTACATTTCCCGACCATTCATCCTTCCCAACGGATTTATGGGCCGAACACCATTCGAAAAGCGAGCCGTTGTACCTCACAAAACGATATGAGATGCGCATGTCTCCCATCCCATTCCGGCGGCTGCGTCCCTTCCTCGCAGGTCGGATCGACTCGACAATTGACATCCAAGATAACGCCGGCGAATTTTGTCGAGCAAGAAGCCATGCACCTGGTCTGTATAGATACCAGGCGTTACGGTACGTAAGTCGTGCGTTCCTATCATCACTGGCGTCGACTCCTTTGAATTCAGCTGCATCATCGCTATTGAAATCCAGGAAATTCAAGAGCACTTGAAGATGCTTCTTGGTATCTCCGTTGCTTTGAACATCCTCATTGAATCGACGCAAGGCTCTATGATGATGCCACAACAGCATATAGGGTTCTGGGACCATGATTACCTTGCCATCGAGATCTTGAGTCGGATGGAAGAGCACAATGTTCCGCAGAAGCTCGATGATCAGGGGGGATTTGATCTCTAAATGGTAACTAGGTTCCAAATTCTTCCTCTCGATACCTGGACCGTAGCGATCACTAATATAGACGGTGCGATAAAGGTGATAGATCGACTTGACATTTTGATCTATACCAGGAGACGACTTGGTGTCTGGTACTGCGGGGTCTGCAATGATGGGGGGAACGTCATTATTCCTATGGTACAATGAACATCAGGACCACGGACGATCTTGTCCAATAAGAATGCCCATATTGCCGTGAATGCGACGCCCGGCCTTGATTGCAGATCAACCAGGCACTCCAGAGCGCAAGGTCTCTCTATATCATACACAAGAAAGCGAGTGTCACTCACAAGATATTTGTGGACTCCTCCCATGGTGCGAATGGTCGACTGAGAGCTACACCATTCCAGGAAGCATTGATTGGTCGGCGGTCACGGTAGAACTCTGGGTCTGATCTTGGTCCACAATCGACTTTTACGATACGCTTCAGATGGCATCTCCAATGACCTTCAGTTATCTCGGCATTCAATTCATCCTGATCGGGCTCCTCAGATGGTTCGAATTCCAGGATCGACTCTACCGCTCGCCTAGTTGGCAGGTATCTTTGCTTCCTTAACAAATTACCTGAGGTCGATGACGAATCTTCTTGGATTTGTGACAGCTCTTCCTGAATCTGTGACAAGTCTTCTGGAGTCTGAAACAAGTCGTCTGAGTCCTGAGACGAGTCTTCTTGGGTCTGTGTAGCCGCGTCAGCGCGTGCCGGTCGGCTAAATACTTTTTTCAAAGCCTCTGTAGTCTTGTCCATCCTTGAAATACAAGAAGACCAATCGATGCAGTCTCCCTTGACGTAAGTACATGAGAGATGATGTTCGGCGCTACTGAGTGACAGGATTGTTGATGAATTCATCATCGAAGAGGCTTGCGGCGAGATTATGCAGCTAGGAGATGTGACCCGCATTGCTGCATCCAACCATGACTGTACCTGGAACCTAGCGCGGGCAGTGGAGGCGGCTTGTTTCCTACCCGTAAGCGAAGCCTGCTGTCGAGGGGCGGAGCTACAGACACCGGTCTTGAAAGACGGGGTGATTCCTGCCTCGAGTAGTCTTTCTTTTGTGCTGGAAAGGCAGCTCTTGGGTCGACATTCATTGCTTTCCACCCGCGTTCGAAGACACAGTCAGTGTCATGTCGCAAATGACGGTCACAGCGAGCCCAACATTAACAGCCTTGAGTGCTCAAGCTGTGGAGGAATCAACAAGCATCGGATGGGTCAGCACAATCACGCAAAGGTACGTTTGTTCACTGTCTTTGGATTTGCAGGGGCTGATGACTCTGTCGATTAGTCACGTCTCGATGGAGGCTTTTGAAAGCCTGGAGACTGCCGTCAAAGCTCTCAACCAGACTACACTGCCATCGAAAACGAGCGAGCTCATTGATGTTCAGACAAGGTTCACCTCCCTTGAGGAAGCTGCACGAACAGAATTAGCCAATCGATATCCGGAGGCGGAAGATGTGAAGCGGAAAAGGGACGTGGTATGGAGGAAAATGAAGCATGGGTTGGAGAAGTTCTGCAAGTTTGTGTACTCCTATGCATCAGTGATGGACGTTCTCGTGGCCTCGCACCCCGAGATTGCGTCTCTCGTATGTATGTGGTACCACATCCCTTGTACACCAAAGCTGACGTGGACTCACAGGGGGCGCGATGAAATTTCTCCTTACGGCCAGCATCAACCACCAAGAGCTGAAGGAGAAGTTTACAGAACATCTGGCGGAAATAGGCGAGAAATTTGCAACACTCTCCAGCTATGTTCGCACCTTCCCAAACGAAGAGACCATAATGGGTCATGTGCTTGGCATATATACGATCTTTCTGTCGGTCCTTAAATTATCTATTGACTGGTGCCGTGAAAATGGCTTCGGTGAGTGATGATATGGATGGATCAATTCGATCATGCTGATGGTAATTTCCCCAGTCAAATTCGTGAAAAGTGTCGCGCATCCATACAGCACCCGGATCAAACCGCTGATCGAGAATATGGGAAAACATGTCCAGGCATTGACGGAGCGTGTTGACGCCTACAACACAATGACCATCTCCCACCTGCCGACGGCGCTGCTGAGTCTAGGGGCCGATATACAAACCGGACTGAGAGATTCCACACAAGAAACGCATACAGAGCTGATGGATCTCAAAAAAGCGGTATCATCCTTGAAGGCAGATGAGCAGGTGTCCACAGACATTTCCACGATGTTAAACATGGTCAAGGTCATACATACAGCAGGTAAGCTTGGGCTCTCCACCAACAAGAGAGCTCGTCGCTGAGGAAAAGTAGCAAAGCCAGACAGACCACGTGTCGAGTACATCTTTGACAGCATCCCCGAATTCTTCCAGGATGAAGTCTCAATCAAGAAGAAATTCTTCCCTGAACTAATAGCAGCGGCTGAGCACATTGAGCGGACCAGGGTGGACTGCGATCAGCTCCCTCTTGCACGATCGTACCATGCGATTGATCTGTTAGATCAAGAAAAGGTTTCGAATTGGACACGTGGTCAGAAGTCAAGAGTCTTGTGGGTTGATGGTTTCTCATATCCTCATGTACCCAAATGGACGACCCAGTTTTCCATGGACGTAATGACCGCCGCCACCAAGAAAGGATTCACCGTTCTAAACCATTTTGGGGACCTTGCGACACAACATTATGACAGAAGCCCTACGAGGTATCTCAACTCACCATTGGTCGTTCTTCACTCGTTCATTGCTCAATTGGTGCAACAACATCCCAGCGTGAAAGACCGCCATCCTGCATTGTTCACGCGCCCGATCTTTGAGTCGGCTCGGAAGAGCATGAGGACCTCTTGGATGGTGGTGAAAACCCTGATTGAATCAGTGCCCACGGACTCACCCTTGTATGTCATCGTGGACAGTATTGACACGATTGGAGACCTTAGTAACGACTCTCGAGTATTTGGCTCATTGATACACAAACTTTCGCGTCTGACCTCGTTGGAGAGTAGCAAGCCTATCAAGGTACTCCTGACTTCGGACACGAGCAGCATAGTGAACCCGCATTTTGAAGAAAGTGACGAGCACACTGCTTTGCGCATACCCCACATATTCGGCAGACGAAGTGCGGCTCCGTTGCGATCTCAGAGGAGCCCATTTTCCCTGGACTAGGACTTGGATTGCAACGATTGGAATGCTCGTGAGGCTGAAAGTCAAGTGTCCCAGCTCTACCGTACTCTTTGCAACAGCTTCGCCCAGAACACAAACGATCCACGGACATGAGCCACGAAGATGGGAACGACCCAACCCCAGTCAAAATTGACTCGCCATGTCTGGCAAGCTTGGCTGTCAGCAGATGGCCATTGGATCCAGAAATCGCGCAATGCAAACTTCCTTACGGATGCACACGGCGCAAATGATCAGGCCTGAGCAAATCTGTGCCTTAAATAGCTGCAAGTGAGGCCATGCCAAGACATGGGGTTCGAAAGAAGGGGGAGCAGAAATGCCTCATTTGGCGGGCCCGCGAAGGCCAGCTCAGGGTGCTGCGGTCAGCTTGAACTATTCCTGCAAGCAATATACAACAACATTGAAGAGAAGATACGATGTCCCAAATAACCCGGATTCCGATCAAGTTGGGAGACTACGGGGTTGCAGATATTTCCAAGTATACCTACCGTACACCATGAGAAGATGAGATGGGGGTTCTTGCCGCAGATTTGTATCACAACGGAACGAAGATTGCTAAGCCTTGTCCGGTCCCAGACTTATGCTGTCTTGACTGTAAAAAATCGGTCAAGACACGTGGGAGGGTGTGCGATGAGCACAGCCCCCCTGAGATTTCCCAGCAGGCGTTTTTTCATTTTTGGTTTGGGAAGGCACCTGATTAAGTACTGCCGATCTTGAAGGTCGCTGATGACTGATGAGCCTTGCCTCCCGAGGCTTGGCATTATTGGTGGAGCTTTCTAGCTCTTGCGGGGAATGCATCGCGCGGCATCTTAATGACAGAATCCGCAAACATCGAGACACCATCTTCTTAGTACTTAGGTCCATCATCGAGTGCGTCAGTACTTTACTCATTGCGTACTCGTAATCAGTACGTCCATCAGATCATTATTATTTTAAAGATCCCTCATCCCTTCACCTCTTTCCATTCCCATTCTCTCAATCATCCATAATCGAAGCACCTCCTTGTATAGCTTCATTTGCCACCCGTCTATGTCATTCCCTTCCACCATGGACACCCAGACCAGTAACGGCAAAGCGCCACTCAACGGCAGCGGCCCCACCAGCACTTTCCGCAACGGTATGAACCCAGGTGGCAACGCAGCCCCAGGCCTCCTCAACGTTGAGCCTCCTCGCCGCGAAGATCTCCAGCCCTCTTACGCTCAAGTACTCCACGGCGATGAGGACGCCGGCAGCCATGGCTGGTACGGTTCAATGAGTAAGTCTCCAAAGCCCATTCGCCACCTTACCTTTCAGATCGACGCCCAACGCCCCTCTTATGCTTGTGCTAATTGCTGCAACCTCTCACAGTCAACTCCCTCGGTACATGCGTCGGTTTCTGCGGCGCCATCCCCTTCTGCATCCTCTGCCCCAACCCCTACAAGCCGGTCAGCCAGGGTAACGTCGGGCTGGTCACCAAATTCGGCCGCTTCTATCGCGCAGTGGACCCGGGTCTCGTGAAGATCAACCCGCTGTCGGAGAGGCTGATCCAAGTGGATGTCAAGATCCAGATCGTTGGTACGTCGCCACCCCCTCACATCCTTCCCCACTCCTTCCTAGCCTTCTTTCCTTTCCCACCCCAACCTGCAAACCAGCTCGCTAACCCCCTCTTTAGAGGTCCCCAAACAAATCTGCATGACCAAAGACAACGTAACCCTCAACCTCACCTCGGTGATCTACTACCACATCACCTCCCCCCACAAAGCCGCCTTCGGCATCTCCAACATCCGCCAAGCCCTCGTCGAGCGCACGCAGACCACGCTGCGCCACGTCGTCGGCGCCCGCGTCCTCCAAGACGTGATCGAGCGCCGCGAGGAAATCGCACAATCCATCGGCGAGATCATCGAGGACGTCGCCTCCGGGTGGGGCGTGCAGGTCGAGAGCATGCTCATCAAGGACATCATTTTCAGCAACGAACTCCAAGAATCGCTCAGCATGGCCGCGCAGTCGAAGCGGATCGGCGAGAGCAAAGTCATTGCCGCGCGCGCGGAGGTGGAGAGCGCGAAACTGATGAGGCAGGCGGCGGATATCCTGAGCAGTGCCCCCGCGATGCAGATCCGGTATCTGGAGGCCATGCAGGCGATGGCGAAGAGTGCGAATAGCAAGGTCATTTTCATGCCCGGGAGCAGTGGCAGCATGACTGCGAAGATGGTGGAGGGGAATAAGGGCGGTCAGAGCTATGATCAGGCCGGGGAGGGGAGCAGTGGCATGGGGGATGGAGGGTTCCAGACGGTGATGAATTCGAAGGTAATGGAAAGTATTTGAGGGGCCGCTGATGAGATGATCGGCAAAGGAGATTTTTGGTCGATGATGTTGACGAATCCGGGAGGTGATGGATGAAGGAGGGAGACTTTCCTACAGTGTTGTTGGATCGTGCGTTTGGCTTATTACTATACCCTCATTATCGTCGGTCGGATACCCCCCCTGTCTATTGTTATCAATGCAAGCAGTTCTACAAACCAGCTTGCCCTACTCAATCATCGCCGTCTTCACGTGCTTTACATCCTCCACAACACGAGCAGCCAGCAAGCAAGATGAACCAAGACCGGAGCAATCACAAATGAGACGGACTCTTCCATTCGCGATCTATCTGTGTTATGTGCCCTCATTCCCCCGATCCCTGTGTGGCCCGGAAAACCGCCCATCTATTTGGGCCTTCCCTTTCTATTCGCTTGCGCACTGCCGTCCGTATGACATATCAACAATTAAAAAGAGAAGCGTCCCGAAAGAGCGCCCAATCCACCGCCAATCTGTTGCCAATTGAAAATAATCCAGCTAGCAGGAGGCAGACATCCTTTGAAACCAAATCAACAACCCCAAACCAAGCCGCCGAGACGCCTTTCTCAAAAAAAAAAAAGCCTCCTGATCCACCCCCCCATGATGATGTCTCTGCATTCGCCCATCCCGAGGATCCCCGGCAATTTGTCAATGATCAAAGAAAATCTCAATGGGCCGTCTTCTCATCCACCTTCTTCTTCCCCTCCCTCGCCAGGCCCTTCACCTCGCCTTCCTTCTCATACGCCAACCCCTTCGCCTCCTCGGCCTTCTCACTCGCATACCCCTTCGCCTCGGCCGCCTTGCCGCCCACAAACCCATACGCCTCGGCCGCATACTCCTTGCTGGAATTATACCCATTGTGCGCCAGGCCTTCGCCGCGCTTGTACCCGCGGGTGGCCAGGTCCTCCCCCTGCGCTTTGCCACGGCTGAACAGACTGGAGAGGTAGGCGAGGGCATCGGAGGTGACGACCATGGAGGTGGTGACGAGGGCCTTGGAGCTGGTCACGTAGCTGCCTTGCGGGCCGCACTTGTCGTACTCGGCGCCGTAGGTGTCGAGCACGTAGGTTTTCCCGTCCGAGGCGAGGCGGAGCGGGGTGTAGCCGAGGTCGAGGATGTGGTCCTTGATCTTGGCGGGCGGTTCGGTGAGGATGGGGAAGCGGGTGTCGATCTTGTCGAGGCCCGAGGAGGCGAGCGTGTCCGCGCGGGAGAGGTAGGGGGTCAGGTAGCCTTGGTAGGGGCGCGTGTAGGAGAGGAGCGGGGAGAGGAATTTGGTGTAGGAGGTGTGGGAGAGCTCGATGGAGCGGCGGCCCAGGGGGTAGGATTTGTAGGCGTCGATGGAGGTGGAGATGGTGGGGTAGGAGGTGAGGTGGGAGAGGAATTCGGAGTGGGCGTTGGAGGAGGAGGAGGAGGAGGAGGAGGATTTGGTGGTTGTGGTGGTGGACGACATTGTTGAGGGTGGTGGGGGATATGGGGTTTGTGGTGTCTGTGAGGAGGAGTCGGGATTAGTATGGATGTGCTTTTTGTAAGATGGGTGTTTTGGGGTAGTGGGGCGACCATTGAAGGGGAACGAAATATTGAGGGCAGTGATATTCACGCACAGGAAGGGACGAGCAGGGTGTGTATGATCTTCCAGAATACTCTAAGCCTGACGATTCAGGACGAGTCCGGGTCAATAGGCTGGGGTCAACGGGTGCTTGCTCGACCCCGATACAATGGTAGATGTTCAAGAAGAATGGGTCTAGATAAGAGAGATCGTCCATACCTTTTCAGAGTCTCGAGCGTATATCTCAAGCAATCCCTCGATTTGTGTGAAGACTTGTGACTTCCAGTGTATTCGCTGAGTTTGTTCGAGGAGGGTTGTAAGGAAAAGGCGCTCGAGGAGAGGAAGAATGAGAAGAGGTACAAGTATCTTTGAGGAAAGCTACCAGCCTACCACGGTGTTGTTGAGAGCGACCTTTCCGCTTTGGACGAAGCTATCAAGTTCTGGTTCGTGTTTCTGCTTGTTTTGAGTGGTGGCTAGTCAGATAGCGTTCCCTAGGCACGGAGAATTTGTGGAGCTGCTATGACACAATTCTTCAGAAGGTGGAAGTTTACGGAACGACACGGCTTGGATGTTGGGTGCTGTCTCCTCGTCACAGCACTGTGTAGGCCTCTCTCCAAGTGACAAGAATCACCCCGGCAAAGAGCGAGCGAGGATGTCTGAATAATCTTCTCGCAGAGGATGGCATCAGGTGGGATGTTCCTTATCAGCTGCATGACCGTTGAAATCTGAGGAAATTGCGTGCATACTGGCGCCACGCCTATCACGCTTTTATCAGCGACCTAAGCTCGCGCCTCAATCCGGACCCGCACAATTCCGCGTACTTCCACAGCCTTGCAGGATGCTGTTCCCATCCTATCATTATTATCAGCTCGTTCAATCTTCACCTCCATGTGACGCGACGGGCTTGCGCAATTTATCATCGGCTGCCAATAGTCACATCAATTGCAGACCAATGGAAATAATCCCATCGAGCCATCGACGATGAGAGCTTGGGCCATCAGTTTCATTTCCGCCAATGTCGGCCAGAGGCGTTAGTGCCCTTTGGTGTGGCGCACAGAATGAAGTCGATATTGAGGTAAACCAATCACAAGGCAGTATAAAGGGCCATGCTCTGCCCCCTGGTAGACAAATTGTCTTATGCTCGGAAACTATGCTCCATGAATACGGTCTCATTCTGTGTCTCGACTATTTGAATTGCAAGGACCCAAGACTATTAAAGACTGTCTCCTACACATTTCACCAGCTTTGCATTAAGGAAATCTTTCAAGCAAGAGCAGGTCCTTGCAGGTATTTTAAACGCTCTGGGAAGTCTTTCTGAGTTGCATTGCGAGCAAGAAGAGCGAAGGCTCGCACAGACAAGGGTGGTCCATGTCTTTCGTCTTCTTTTGTCGCTATTCCTATTGTCAATGTCCTCGCGCCCAAAGAGTTCCTCTGTTTTATGTTGGTCTTCGTCTACTCGAGGTCTTCCTAGGCTAGAAATGTGCATCGCGGGCTGCTTTACTGGAGAAGGAAGTTGATCCTCGACAACATGAGTGGCTTTGGACCGGAATGCAAAAACATCAATACAATGGCAAAAGTATCAATACAATGAAGGTGGAGAGCAGCAACCAGGTTGCGCCCATTATAAGAGCAGCAGTCTCGGGACACAAGCTGTAGTTTTCAAGGTGACTCAGACACTGACAGCTATATCGAACCGCGAGAAGCAAAGCTCGGATGCTCAAGCTGCTTGTTCGCGAGCATGAATGGTATCAGGGTGGATGGAAATCATGCAACCGGCGTGTCCACCGTGTAAAAGCGCTTGGGATCACCAGGAGTGAATCTGAATCATGCCCAGAGAGCTGAGCTGACAACCAAATCCAAGACTACCTCGAATGAGACTGCATCAACGCCAGAGAGAAGCTTTCGCTAAACGCTGCCCTCTACCAAGCAGACTCCGGCACAGCGATAGGGTCTGAGCTTTGGTCATTCGAATCGTGAGTGAATTCAGCGGAGCATGTGTTCTAGACATTTTGTCGAGTGAGCTTCGGCTCCACCTGTTCGTGAACAGAGTCCATCCTCGTACGACTTGGGGCTTGAGCGCGGGGGATCCGGACCCGAAAACATAGTGCTTATGGAGTCTTGACATTACCTGAGGTTCGTGCACACGGGTGGTCCAACTTCCCCAATTGGGCTGCTCTATCAGAGGCCCATGTCTGGATCATCAAAATTGTCGATTGTTTTCCTGAAAGATCATGGACCCCGCCTGCTCTGTTTTTCGGAAAGGCCAATTGAACATTGTGCTGAGGCATCAAAAGCAAAAGCCGCATGTGCTATTGGATGACCCTCCCCGATGGCAGCAGCACGTGCGGCATTGGTAGGGAGAGTCAGCTGCGTATTCAACAACAGTGAACCGATGACCTGGTGCAGGAGAAGACGGAAGCGAGACCGCGCCGAGGTCAATTGTCGGTGAAGCTTGGAGCAGTTGAAGAACGCATTGCCGGTGTCCGAGGCTGCTGCTGAACTTGGTCTTATATCAACCCATTTCACTGAGCTTGCGCCACTTGAACGAGATGTCTACAACGCCCCCATAAGGCTCCGAAAAGTAGTACCAGAGATGTCAGTCCGAGATGTCTTGAAATTAAATACTCAAGAGCTATCGGGCCCTAGTTGGTAGGATGGCGATTCCTACATTATTGTGGTGACTGGCGGGTCCCAATTGTACGGGTCCAAGGGAGCAGGGTTCACCTTTTGATCCACTAAGCCCGAGACTGATAAGGCAGCTAGTCGGTTAGCGTGCCTCTTCGGGATCTTATCTCGACCACATCAAACCAATCATCGCCTTTGCAGAGGAGTTGGGCATGCAGGCATCCAATCATTTTTGCTTTCTCTATCGTTCACTTGCCTTCCTCTCACCCATTGACTTCTGCAGAAGCGACTTGGATGAGCATCCTTCGGGTTCTGCATCGAAGGGCCTCGATGTGATGAATGTTCGCTGTCGGACGTCCGTCACTATCACAATGCAGCAACGGTCTCGTATTTGAGTGGGAAAAGGAAATGGAAGAAGTGCAGTCGAGTCCGATGGCTCTGCATGTGGAACAGACCTGCGTCGTTGCGGCATATACTGCTGCTCCAAAGGACGCTCTAGATCAACACGGTAATGCTTGAGTCGAAACCTTGAAACCCTCGAACAAGCTTGGCAGGTGACAAGAGGTGCTTCTTTTCTCTCAACGTGGGGATCCCTGTTCAGAGAAGCTGGTGAGCAGTCAGAATTGACCGACACGAGATGCCTTGTCCCCCTGGCGCCCTTGTCGTTGCCCTTGTCAGTTGTCGCGTGGGGAGCTTCTGATTCCCGTACTACTCCGTCCAGATCGTCCAGATCAACAATCATCCTTCCACTTTGCCATGTGCCCTTGGGGGTCAATTGTCCTCAACCATTCATTAGTATTGACTAGCTTACCAAGATTCATAGGCTCTCCCATCCTTTCCCTCCACGCGAGATGTCAGATTCACGAATATATTTAGCCGATGCAGCCAGCCGTTCAGTGGGCCCACCTTGGTGACCTCTCAGCAGCCTTTTCTACTCGTCCATTATTGGCGAGATACGCAACCGTACAGGCGGCATAGTTACTCCTGCCCCCAAATAAGCATTTACCCATCAAACATTGGCTGAAACCGTGAACAACCTTCCGTATATTCGACCACCTGAGCAGACCTGCAGGCTTACCGTGGAGCACATTTGACAGCCTGGCCTCCCGCTTCATTGGTAACGGGCATGCATGTTATCTACCCGGGTTAAGCCATGGGTCGCATTCCGCCAATTTAGCCGACCCCCATATTCCCAAAACTCCAGCTCCATCCGTCGTCCGTCATCCAAGATCCAGAAACATCTCTGCTGAGAAACCCACCTCACTGGATCGTGTCGGATCTTCCTTGACCAGCGCTATACCCGCAAGATCATGGTCCACGGCTGACACCACAACATGGCTGGCGGATGGTCTCAAGAACGGATTCGCGCCACGATCAACCAAACCTACATCGAGAAAGAGCTTGGATCGCGAAGACATCAGGATACCCTTCATCGCGTGCTCGCCTTCGGTGATGGTCTTACAGATGACACCTACCTGGACTGGATTCTCGAGAGGAGTCCCCGCTTCTTCCTCATTCTCAATGATATTGGGGTGCCAGAGAAGATATTCGAAGTGATTGATCGATCCTTTGACGACGATGACCTACCGCTGTCCCAAGACGCCTTATGGGAGCTGAACCTGTTCGGTACGACTTCGGAGACTTTGGACAAGAAGTTTCATCGCCAACAATTCCACTTTCTCATCCAAGAGCTAGAGCCCGGTGGCCATGTCGACTATGGTGGCTGGGAAGTCGTCCCCGTGGAATGCGTGGCCAAGAAGACAGGCATACAACCAACCGGCTCATCGACCGATCGAGTCTTGGCCCAAGATCAACTCTACACCCGGAAGCGAATCCCCTCGTCCAGCGATCATGGCATTGATCGAATCCGCTTCATCATGCACCTGAAAAACATCGCGGCTATCCAACATCGGCATCTCGTCACCGTATGGGCTACATACTCTCAAAACGACTACAATTTTGTCATGCTCACACCGTCGTGTGACGTGACCCTCAAGCATGTGCTGGAAGACAAAGAGACCGCCAAGCACTTCAAATGCCTGGAAAAGCATGAGCGCCGCCAAACCCTGTTGACTTGGGTCCACTGTCTCGTCTCGGGCCTGGCGTACCTTCATTCGAGAGGTTTCATGCACAAAGCAATCCGTCCGTCTTCCATACTGATTGATCGCGACAACAATATCTATCTGAGCGACTACCATCCTTTGAGGGTATTGGATGTGGAAGAGTCCCCAAATCCATACAGCGGCGAGATGTACGAATTTGCGCCCCCCGAGAATTGGCAGCGCAAGCCCTGCCTCCACGAGACTGCCCCATTGAAGACCGTCTTGCCTGGAGGCGGCCGTACTTCGCGGAGGTTGCCAAAGACAGATTCAGCAGGTACAGAGGAGCGAAGACCCTCGATCCCTGGCCTTTCCGGACTGGGGTTTGAACCAGTGAGCAGAACGGCTTCGAGGAGCCAGAATTCATCATCAGGATCTTCGACGACGCACAAGCCCAGGAACGCGCTGATCACGACATTTGCTCCGCCTGACACCACCCCTGCATCATTACCGCAAAAGTACTTTCCGGGTGACGTGTTTTCTCTGACGAGTGTCATTCTCACCGTCCTCTCTTACCTCCTCGGTCACTCTCCCAAGTCATTCGCTTCACACCGCAGCCGGCTCAATCGGCAAGCGGGACGCGGCAACGCGCCCCCCGACGCCTCGTTTCACAAAAACTTGAAGCAGGTTGAGAAATGGATCGACACGCTTGCCAAGGAAGCAGGACAGAAGGAGAAAAAGGATCAAAAGCTCTGGGGCTCTGTCGTCGAGCTGGTCAACCTGTGCAAATTCGGCGTCAAGAAAGAGCCGGAAGATCGTCCATTGTCCGGCGATCTCGAAAAGCAAATGATTGGTTGGATTGAATGGGGCATTGGCAAACGACGCAAATGTACCTGCTCAGAGGCCGATCGAAAGTCAATCGAACCAGAGAAGCCCAACCGAATCCTGATGGCACAACGTGACTCCATCATGTCGTGGAGCAGGATCGGCGAACGATTATCGGAAGGACCAGAGGGTGATTATTTCCCCCCAATGCCACCCATTCGACCTCGTCGAAGCTTGAGCGCTCGCCTCTCCCTTGATCGTGCCCCCGAGCTCCGACGTTCGCGGGCTTCAAGACCTTCAAGTAGCCTTCATCGACAGATTTCGAGTCTCGGCTCCATGGATGAGGAAGGGGAAGCCGCCCGCCCTCCGAGTAGACGGCAATCCGACATCATCCGCACCGCAGTGAAACAAGCCGTCGCGTCTACTGCGTCCCCGCCACATGTTCGGAAGCCGTCCTTAAGCGACGGAAACCCTACCGTTGTTCATCAGGGTCGTTCTGCCTACAGAATCAAACCCAAAAAGGCCCACTCATCCTCCTCCTTCTCTCGCCCACGCCAATGCTCGATCCAGGAAGAGGGACCCAACGACGTCCAAGCAAGTCCGTCGTCCAAACACTCAAGTAGCGACTTTCCCCGATCGACATCATCCAAGCACTCCAGCGGCGATGTGCCAGGCCGCCGGATTGTAGCTCCAACTCCCCTCGACCCTGACGCCGAATCCTCCTATGTTCTCAAACCACGGAAAAGTTCAGCACCCCCCTCCGTCAATCTCGCTCGCTCTTTCCCTCGCCCACCACCCACCCATAATAAGGCCAATAGCCACTTTCCCGAGACGCCACCCGAAGCCGAAGATATCGACCCTCTCGACCGGACCAGCGCTGTTGCCACCAACGGAAACTCCACCCGCTCCCCCTCGATCATCGCAGCGGGCAAAAACGCCAGCTACTTACACGGCATCCCTCCTCCCGCTGAAGACGAGCAAGATTTCGACGACGAGGATGCAAAGACACTAGGCCGTGCCAGCATAGTCACCGAGAGCGAAGTCTGGGGACTGGGTAACGCCCTGGAGAGGGCTGAGAGCGACACTTTGACCGAGCAGGAGGAGGAAGCCTCGCATCCGGACGAGGACGTCATCATTCCGAATCCTTTGCGAGTGGACGGCGGAAACGCCAAATTTGACAGCTTTCGCGGTCCCAGTGCGGCTGCTATGTCCAGGCCAAAGACCAGCGGTACAGGATCAGGTGCAGGCGGAGTTGGCATGATCTACCAACCTCGAACCAGCGGTGCCAAATTTGGTAGGGGTGGAGACGCCAGATCGACTGCGAACGGCGGTGCGCGAGGCTTCAATGGCTTCAGGTACAGCAAAAGCACGCACGGGATGGACATGGAACTCAAAGACCGACGTGACTGGCCTCTGCCGCTGGGCACTCTCACATTCGATCGAGGCGGTGGGGCAGTGAGGGGATGATTTATCCATCCATCCATCCATCCAAGAACGCCCCCTTTTCTGGCTTTCAAACTTCTAGCACGATGTGTTGTTCTCACGGTATCACAATGTATGTCATGATTAATGAAGCGAGGGTGTCAACGCAACGAGAGGGGGGGGGGGGGAGCTTCATTGTACCTTTTGGTGAATGGGGTTCACACGCGCGTGTGTGTGTGTGGACGTGTGCGTTTGCGCGACTGTATCTGTGGTAGAACGCAGAGTTTCTGGGAAATACATCTAGTATTATATATAATGGGCAGGCAACGACGATGTATCTGGTATAACGACTTCAACCAGTCGGGAAGACGACACAGAAACTCGGAAATTCATGAAATGATTTATATTGATCTCCCCACATCCCTCCCAACATAGTTTCCCCCCTTCTCCCCCCCAAACAGAGAAATTCGATCACAGGCCTTCAATAGCCTGGACTGTAAGTAAACATTGGCGCCCTCCCACAATCACCAAGCATACACATCTCCATCAATCTGCTCGGAGAGGAACCTGCTCTGCCTCCTCCAATGTCCTCCCGTTTCGCCCTCGTTACCCACCCCCCCCCCTCTCTCACATTGCCAATCCCCACCATCATCTCAGAGCCTTCTCCATCGACCAAGACGTGCGCAATCTTTTCTTTTTCTTTATTCGAGCAGGCCAACCCACCAAGAGCAACCCCCCCTTCCCCCTCCCCTTCCCCGCGTGCCCCCCACAAGAAAGAAGGGGGAAACCACAGCCAAGACGGATATTTCGATTCCGGAGGATAGATGGATTGATTGATTGACTGACTGACTGGCGGAAATCAGGGATGGGGGGCGTGAAGGGCAGGGAGGGAGACAGAGGGGAGGGAAGAAAACCCTCCCCCCAACCCCCTCCCCCGAATTCGAAATCGATCGGCCACTTCGAGAAAAGAGAATGGCGAGGAACTATGATCGGGGAAAAAAAGGGATTGAAGGATTTTCGTTGTATTGTGTCCCGTATGAAATTGAGAAAGGGCGAGTCGATCAATTCCTCCAATCCGCCCGGGGTTTCTTTCACCGATCGGGTTGGGGACAGATGATGAGGGTCTTTCGGGATTGGGGCAGCTTCGGGTTTTGGGGCATCCTTCCAAGGTAATCAAGGGCAATTTTTCTGTAAGAAGAAAAAGAAGAAGAAATATCATACATCATTGAAATCGCTTTTTACTTTCTAGAATGACATTCGTCGCGATCGAGTCGCGCATTGGAGCCGGATGTGTGGGGATGGAAAACATTAGGCCAGGGGTTCGCGTACCGGACAGGAAATCAAAGAATGTATAGTTGCATGTTTCCTTTCGTGAGAAGCTCGTGATTCTATTACTCGAGAGAACAATAAAAGAGCCTAGCTCGTTCTCAGCCCAAAAATCTCCAAATCAGATCTCCAATTGTTTGATAGGAATGAAAAGGTATAGGCGCCCTAAGCCAACATCGTGCACCAATGTCGTACATCATAAATGTCTCATGCGAGGATCCTGAATATATATTCTCAGCCGTGGTGCTTCAATGCAAGCCCTCACCCTTGAGAGACGGGTCGGAGCAAATTGAGCGATCGACCGTCTCACGCCTCGGGCAGCGGGGACCTCACGCGAGTACTGCAATCATGCAGCATCACCTCAAGGGGCTGATCCCTCTACTAGCAGGATGGCTTGGCGCTCTGCTCGCGGTTTTGCTGGCACGACCGCTGGTGCCTTGAGATTTGCCGGCTCCGGAGGGCTTCCGGACATGCAGGCTCAGGCGATGGAGAGCAGTGCTGATGGTGTTGGAAGTGCTGGTTCTGTGAACAACAGGCCGAGGGATCTGCTGTACCTTGTCATTGTCCTCGTCACTGCTTTCGACCGCTACCGCAGCTTCATCGTCGTTATGTGCTTCGTTATCAGCATCGCTTTGGTCAGCAGCATACTCCACCTCGTCAGCCTTCTTCTTGTCGTCCTCGTCACCAACGTCCCCTTCTGCAGCGGTGATGGCAGCAGAGCCCCTCCGACTGCCCCTCCGACTCAACCGCCTGCCCCATGTCTTCGCCTTCCAGACCCCGGCCGCTTTGGTCGCAACATCCTTTTCGTGCTGCTGCTGCTGCTGCTTGAGGGTCTTGCGATGCTGAGTCCTTAGCTCCAGTAAGGCATGTTCCTCCTCGAGCCAGATTTCTTGGCTGGCGGACCAACGACGCTGGGCCTCTTTCAGTGAGGCCCGGACGGAAACTAGGCGTTCGTCCTGCGCGGGAGTCCAAGTTGGTGTTGAAGATTGGGTTGCGTCGGCAGGATCCGGTCGAGAGGGCGATGGTGGGATATCAAAGGCAACGAGTAGAGGGGCGTCTTCTGAGCCCTTGGGGCTGGAAGAGGTCCTTGAGCGGGTGAGTGGGGAGGAGGAATTGGTGGAGAAGGATACTGTCCGCGGCCATGGTGACTTGGGTCCGTTCATTTGGTCGACTTGTGATGTCATGGCTCTGGAGCGGGCTTGCAGAAGAAATGAGGTAGCCTTTTGAAATTGATGTGGTAGAAAACAATAAGCTTTAGAGGCGGCTATTCGGTGTCGGATTGATTGACGCCAGACGATGTTAATTCGAATTACAGGTATGTGTCGTTCAGGACCTTCGTTGATTGCTAGGACCACAATATTGACGGTGTGATGTATTCGGAAGGTGGGCGCGTGACACAGCCAGCGCCTTGTTGGTGAATGAAGGTACTTCTGCAGCAGATTGCGTGTTTCCGGACATCATTTGCCGATGATGACTGGAGACTTCGCCACGACACAACTCTTTGAAAGCGCAGCGATCAATGAAGTCGGACAGCGTATGGATGTTTGGGCCAATGGTCGTGTTGCCGAATGATGATATAATTCTCGGGCTTGTTAGAGTGTCAGCACTGGAAGCCGAGTGTCAGAGCCCGGACCTCTCAACCAATGATGTTCGATGAGACAACAATCTTGAGCGAAGTGTCAAGAGTGTTAGAGAAGAGGAGCGAGAAGTGATATTTAAGTAGAGAGAGGCTAGACTGATGAAGAGAAAGGGTCAAAGCGAGTCGCATACGTGGCGACACGAGAGAACGCCGTCACTCATGACTTTGCTGGCTTGTCCGTGGCCAGTCACAAGCAACAGCTCTTGCCGAAGACACAGCATTCTGCGGCTTCGATGTTGATGTAATTCCGTTCCCCCTTACCGGATCTGGTCGTATAAAGGTCGTGATTGGTCGTACTAGGGAAAACTGCGCCAAGCCCCCACGCTTCTGCTGCAGTGCATTGATACTGGGCATGATACCCTCCGCCATTGCCGTAGGGAGACCTGCAGCTACTGTGTTAGTCGCCGACTAAGCTTTTCATCCAACCTAAATTACCTACCGAGAGATCATAAGGCAAGGAACATTGGCATGGCTGAACCCACAAATCAGGACCCTGAGGTTGTTCAGAAGATGCAAGACAGGTGTCCATGCATGCATGATGGGTGAGGAGTCGTTCATGCGCCGCTGCCAACGGCCGCTTTGACTCGGACATTTGATGCGTCGACCTCGATCTTCTAGTCGTTCAAGATTCGATTCTTGTCTGAAGATCGAGGGGCTCTTTTCCCTGGACCCTAGGTTCTCATTGCTCGGTTTGTAATACCATCTTTTCCCTCTCACTCCTCCGAGCGACTTGACCCTTCTTGCTGTGTCTTCGCTCGTTCTCGCGCTTTCTCTTGATGGAAGCCAACTCCTCGCCTTTGATCTCGCCGGCTTTCTTCACACTCTTGGGCACATGTCGATGCCTGCTGATTCTCTTGATTTCGGGCATGTGGCCGTATCGCGCTTTCAAGGTAGTGTCATACTCCAGCTTCTGCCGCTCTCGGGCGGTCTTGACACCCTCTCTGGAGGATGCGTTTGCACGCCAGAGTCGGATATTGCCATCATCAGACCCACTGAGAAGATATTTCGCATCTGGGGTCCACTTTGCCGAGAAACATCGCTGCATGCGCTTTGTATGGTAGATGTCTCTTGAGTGACCAGATGCGCGGCTCCAGATACGGATTGTACGATCGTAAGAAGCGGAGACAAGCTCCTCGCCTGTTGGACTGAATTCGACGTCCATAGCAGCAGCCACGTGATCCTTGAAGACATTGAGGGCACGGTTCATCTTTCGCATGTCAAACATGTAGAGATTGTGATCTTCATTGGCGACACAGAAGTTGAAGGCCTCCATAGGGTTCCAGGAGATCGCATTGGAGGCGAGGCTCAGCGTTGTCTTGGAAAGTGGGGAGGATGTGCGGAGGTCGTAAAGAACAATGTCACGGTTAGTAGCACATGATGCTAAGATGGATGTTTCGGTTTGATTGAAAGCCACAGTGGTGATTGTATCTGTGCTTGTTGGCCAATTAAGAGTCTGCAATGGAATTGTCGACGTTCTCGAGAGATCAAAGACGGAGATGATTCCCGAGGAGGCTGCAAAATTGGGCAAGGAGCGGTGTACCGAGACCCCCGTGAAAGCTGTCTGGCCGTAGTAGGTCAAAGCGGGTGCTGTTTGCGAAGGGGTATTGTACGGATCCCAGAGCTTGATTGTCTTGTCGCTGGCGCATGTGAGAAGCTTCTTTTCCTTGGTCCAGGCCATATCTTTCACAATGTTCTCGTGGGCCTTTGTGTTCCATGTTTCGTCCCTCGAGGTCAAATTCCAGACCTTGACTACCCCATCCCCGCTTCCGCTCGCAATATGATCTAGAGAGCGTGGGTCTTTAGCCATACAATAGACCCCATCGACGTGACCCTTCCCGAGCTGACCCAGAAAGGGTGCAGCAAAGAGCCGTTCCAGCTTAGTTGACTGTAGAGCTCGAACATATTCGCGCCCCCGGGTGAATGGGTGCAGAGCTGGATCGAGGTTTCGAGGTTGATAGGTCACACCTGATCCAGGAGCTTGCTGCGAGCTGATCGGCCGGCTTAATGCCTTGACTTTCTACGAACAGGTCAGCTGAGAGGATGGGACCTGTCTATATTCCCGAGCTCTTACCATCTTGAAGATTTACCGCACTCGTAGAAAGCTAGAGGAAGGAAAGAAATTGTAACCCTCGGAATGTGCTGAACTGTGAACAAGCTTATCTAATATCTTATCTCCATGACTTTATTTCCGCTTAGAATCTTTAGCGCGTTCAAGCTTCTGACAGCAAAGATGTCGACGTCGACTTGGTCTCTACCACCCTGCTTTTACAATCGTTTTTACCGGCTAATCATCTCCTTAGTCCATCTCACAGACAACCGGTACTCTACCCGATGGCCGTAACCACAGAGGCAGAAGCCTCGCCACGGATACAAGAAGCCAGGAAGCTTTCCAAAAACGATGCTTCCAAAGCCGAGGCCATCTACAAAGACATACTCTCAAAGAAGCCCGGCGGGACAACGGCTGCCCTGCTGGAATATGAAGCTGCACTTCTTGGTCTAGGTCAATCGTACCGGGACACCAGCAAGTGGAATGACCTCTCGGAACTGGTCAAGTCCAGCACGTCGCAACTCACTTCCTTCACCAAAGCCAAAACCGCAAAGCTTGGTACGGTCCAGCTACTCTTCACGCCTCATCATTGTAATCAGGCTAATATGATGTTCCAGTCCGCCAACTCCTCGACCTCTTCCCCTCCACTACCTCGACCATACCTCTCCAGATCTCCACCACGAAATCATGCATCGAATGGGCCATCTCCGAACGCCGCTCCTTCCTGCGCCAGTCCCTCGAAACCCGCCTGGTAACGCTCTACATGACGCAGCAGTCCTACTACGACGCCCTCACTCTCATCAACTCTCTCCTCAAGGAGCTCAAACGCCTCGATGACAAGCTCATGCTAGTCGAGGTCCAACTGCTCGAATCCCGCGTCTACCACGCGCTGGGCAACCAACCGAAATCCCGCGCTGCGTTGACCTCCGCCAGGACTAGTGCTGCCAGCGTATACACCCCGCCGTTACTACAAGCCGGGCTGGACATGCAGTCTGGCATGCTCCATGCCGAGGACCGAGACTTCAACACCGCCTTCAGCTACTTCATCGAGGCGCTCGAAGGCTATCAGAGTCTGGACGATAGCGTCAAGGCGACTGCAGCACTGCAGTATATGCTGCTTTGCAAAATCATGCTGAATGCCTCGGACGACGTGACCAGCCTGCTGACCTCCAAGCCGGCGCTGAAATACTCGGGGCAAGCGTTGGAAGCGATGAAGGCCGTCGCGCGAGCTCATTCGAATCGGTCACTGGAAGAATATGAGCGCGCGCTGGCTAATTACCGCCATGAGTTGGGAAGCGATGTGTTCATCAAGCGACATTTGGTCCGGCTGTATGATGCCATGTTGGAGCAGAATTTGGTCAAAGTGATTGAGCCGTTCAGCCGGGTGGAGATCGCACATGTGGCCAAGATGGTGGGCCTGGACACGGTACAGGTGGAGCGGAAGCTGAGCCAGATGATTCTGGATAAGGTGATTGTGGGGGTGCTGGATCAGGGAAGTGGCTGTCTGATCGTATACGATGAGGCCGAGCGGGATCAGGGGTACGATGCGGCATTGGAGACCATTGCGAGTTTGAGCAATGTTGTGGAGGTGCTGTATACTAATCAAGCTTCGCTGTTGGAATGAACTGGAAAACGAATTGGAGTTTTCAGTAGTAGCTGCGAGTGATGGAGGTAGGGCATACCGTGGGTAGACAGCCTTTTACCGATTGTCTACATTGTCTATCAACTTCCTTCCATTCTAGATCAACATGCCCACAATTCACAGCGAGCTCATCCCAAGCGTCCGCAAGCATCACTATCCCAGCAATCTCAGCTCCCATCGCCAAAAGTAATACCACAAAATGAAAAGCGCCTTTTCTCAAGCCCAAACTCCCCATGAAAGTGGGATTAATCTTCTCCTTTTCCCCCCAGCATCTGTTGAGAATAAAAGTCCTCGTACCGCTAATGCACAAAGACGCTCCCCGGCTAAACGTGTACAAGCACCGCCGTCCCGATCTATTACCCTAGCACGGATGGAGCGAGCTTCCGAATATCTCTGGATCAAACGAACAACCATCCCAGATACCCCGAGCCCAAGCAACAATCGTGGTCAAAATTATGCAAACGCCGCAACAAGAAGCCATCATCCCCAACCATGCATCCAGCATCATCCACAGCCTCTCAAAATCAACTCAATCATCCACCCCAAAATAGGCAGAGCAGCCCATTTCCTATCTCACAGAGAAAAGTTCTATATACCCTCCAACGCTGGGCACAGCTGGTTGTTCGGATTACGTTGTGGGAAGACTTATCATCACGCGGTATGTGTTACAACATACGTCACCCATCACACATATGCAGGTCCCGTTTGGGGCGGCGGCGGGTCGGCAGAGCGGCCCGTGGTTTTAGGACGGAAAGAAACTTTTATATACCCTCCGACGCTGGACGGAGCTGGTTTGTTCGGATCGGGTGTAGTGGCTGTGGTGGGAAAGCGTCGTCACCGCGTGATGGTGGTGGGTGGCGGTGTTGGGTGTGGCGAGTTTTTTCTTGTGGCGGAAGCTCGGTTTGTTAGATGGGGGAGACGGGCAGGTCATGATGGAATTGTTTTGGATGTGTATAGTGTGAAGGATGGAATGGATACAACACCTTTTCCAACATTCAACGTGATTGCTCAGCAACCCTCCCCTCCACATATCCCCCTTTTGACAAATCGCGCCTTTCATGTCCCCCAGATGCATCCACCTCCTCCTTACCATCCTAATCCGCATGGCAGTCCCGCCCACAACCTCACCTCTCTGCCGACCAACTCATAACATGAACCTAGGCAGCACGTCTTCTCGGAAAAAGGAAATCCACCAAACAGACGAACTCTTAGCTTACCCGGGCAAATCTAGCGTTCTAATCCGTGTCTGCCACTCGGGAATTTGCTGCGGGAATGTAGGATCAGCAGCACTCACATCTATCATTCTGTGTCTCAGTCTCCGAAGTTCCCAGGCATTGAAGCTTCTCTTTTTTGCAACGAGCCAGAAGGTCGGAACGTTGGGGGTTGTGCGTGTGGCGTCACAATAAAGCATTGGTATGTGGCCATCGAGCGCAGGGAATTTAATTCTACTGATCTTGCGGCGTGTTGCTCAAAAGAGGGGGAGAGAGGGGAAGGGGGGGGGCTTGTTTGAACGTCCAAGGTGTTGCGAATGGTGGGCGCTGCTGTTTATTGACATGCGTGAAGGGTTATTGGAACATCACCACCAAGCACCAAACAAACACGTGGGTGCGGGAATCTCAAGATGACGCAATAACAATGATTTTGGATGGATGTTCCGTCTTGCGCGACCCTTTCATCATCACAATTGCATATATATACTCCACCTCAAATCGAAGTGAGACAATGTCACCTCCGTTATTCCATGACCATCCAGTCCTGTATGCAAATGTTTTCCGTCCATGATATCAAAAGCTGTTGTTTTATAGAGCAATCCAATCTAGCCTTGCTTTCTCTTTCAGACGTCAGCTATCCCCCTTCATTGAAGGTAAACATCGTCTCCAAAAGACCAATCTACCCCGACGGGAGGCATCACCTAGCTCAAACGCTGCCAAAGCCGAGTGTAGACTGCATACGCGGCCACAGATACCATTATCATCAATTACCAAGTGTGCGAGGCAGGATCTGAGGTAAGCTGCTGTCCAATTTGAAGTCGGAGGTCTCGGTGAATGATGGTGTATGGTTACACTTTAGCTGCTGCGATCTGATCATGATGAGACATTACAGGATGACGTTGCTGGATTGGCGCTCGTGAACGGTGGTACACGACTGGTATCTGAACGTGATGTCATATATCGAGATAGAAATGAAAATGAGAGAATAAGTCATTCAGCGGCGGAAAATTATTAGTAAATAAGGTCTGTGCATATTCCAGTACTAAAATTGACCGGTCACCAAACATGAAAGCCACCCGGCCCAGTCCCGGACTGGTATTCCGGACCTCACCATTCATGCGACGCTGGAAAAATCTGAGGAAGTGGGTTGGGTCAGGTACAACCCAATTTAAACATTCACCGATTTAAAAATTCAAAACGGTGTGATGATGGAGTTGGGAATGTTTTGATATTGGAATGTTTTGGCATTAGCGATGGATGACTGTTGATCTAAGCAAGAGTAAGGTGGTGAAGACGCAGACGTCTCTCTTCACAGAGACAAAGGAGGTATGTGCACGAGCTTTAATTCTGTTAGCATGAGATAAAGCTGTTGCAAGCGGGTTGTGCAATTCTTTTTAATTTGCTAGTGTGACATAAGAGCTTAGATCAGTGGACCGCACATGTCGTCACCTTTATAAGTAGATTTCGAGGGCCTGTCCTCTTGGTGCATGAAACAATGCTGACTTCACGTTACTACTTAGTTCGGTATATTGGAAGAAAGCACTCTCCGTGATTAATGGATTTATTGTAAGCATTTCATTGGATGATTCCATATTGACTCCACGTATTGCTTGAGGATCAGCTTCTAGGCAATTTGCGTGAAGCACCCAATACTCCGTCATTGGTGTCACACCATTCTTATGCGACATCATTCGTGAATCGGTTGTACTAGGCGTTATGACTCGTCGCTTTGTTTATCGAACAATCACATGTACAACAGACAGACTCGTAAGTCATGAAGGGGGAATCATCTGCGAAAGCTGGAGGCATCGACCCATCCAACCGCTTCCAATGTTGAGCGCCAAGATAATTCCAACTGCGAAGTCTTTAGCAAACTTCTCCAACAATGGGCTACGTTATTGAAAATCACTCTGGTCCGCAAGCGAAAGATCCCTAAGCATGACGAATCACGCTCGCCAGGCAATTGCCATTCTCTCAGAGCGTATGTAACACATCACGAGAGGTCGAATGGGTATGTATCAGCACAGAGGTGTTGGTAATGCCTGGGTAAAGTGGCACGCCCAAGCTGACTTCATCAAACGATGTAAGATTCGGCAAGATATCTCAGCCACAACATAGCAATGGGGTCAGACGCAGACCTCGACCTGGATATAAGGTTCCACAACCACTAGACCCCGGTTTCGAAACAGTTTTTCACGCATTGAAGATCTTTGCAACGCCACTGGTCATGCTATTTCGGAAGCTGATGTGCGATGACCGGTAAGGATGTGATGGTTGAGTATTTGCGGCGCAGCCTTTCGACGGCTGATGTCCACCACCTTGGCGTCTAGTACGGCAGTAAGCGCCAAGATAAGCTTTTGAAGTAGATTTGAAATAAGATTCGGGCCGGAGGTATAGGGATACATATGTTCACATTGGGGCGAGGCTATGGTCCAGGTATACGGAAATGGTATATTTTGTTGCTGATGGACCAGATCACACCTTGAGTATATCGACCAGGGTACCATCCAATCGATTGACACCTCAATTCTCACAAGTTTGCATAAATTTATGCAGCATTCAGGAGCGAAGCAGCTCATCAGGAAATCTTGTGCTTCAGATGAATTTCAATGTGGCAGTCCAGGGCGTCCTGGAGACATGTGATGATGGGGCGATGCAGTCGCAGCTGCAATCTCATCTGCGCCTTGAATCTCTTGGCCTGACGATAATACTGCCAGTGATCCTCGGCCCTTGAGACAAATGCCTTACAGACAATAAGGGAACGGCGGGGCCTGCAACTGGGATGGCCTTGCACTCAACAACGCATCTCATTGTTGCTCGCTAACCAGCCTGACTGGCCAAGCCTCTTAGACTCAAAGTCTCAATTTTGAGGCGCGCTGCTTTGATATCAGCTCACTCTCCTCAAAAGGATAGTGTCCCGAGGCAACAGAAGCGTTCGTAGCTGAAGACATGATATTGAGAGATCTCGTGTCGTGTTTAAGGTCCGTTCTGGCAGGCGTTCTCAGCCTCGATATGCCAAGCGGCTACTCTCTTGGCAGGTTGGATCTCTTGAGTTGTTGCTGCCATATTCGTCTGCTACCATTGCTGCCGCTGTTTGGTGGAAGAGCAGGTCATTGAGCCTTGTCTTCGGTACAAGCGTCCAGGGTCTCTCTTGAGTCTCGTGAAACGGATTGGCCAACCTTCTTCGACGATGTTTTGTCGAGGCCGTTGGCGTTCAGCCATGTGAAACGTGCTCATCGTATCGAAGCCTTGCAAAATACAGCTTGTGGTAGATCCGAAGATTGGGAAGCTTGTTGCCACTGCTCTTATCCTTGAACCTTACAGTCTTCGTCCCACAGTTGAAGTCTAGGTAGATGAGGATGCTCCGCCTTCGTCCAAAGATGCCATCCATGGTCCAACAAACCATCCAGAGTTCATGAGGCTCGTGTATGGCTTCCGGTCAATGGTCAGCGCTGAAATGGTCATTCGACTTGATCACCTTTTCTGAGCTTTGCCCAAACTTTGTCGAACGTCGTCATTGTTCTTGAGATGCCATGCCATTACGGGTGGCAGATATAAAGAGTCGTCAAATCCACGGCCCACAGACTCCCCATCATTTCACCGTCCTCCACATCTCCAAGCAATCCAGGATACTCCATCTATTAGCGATCAGCGCCAAAGCCTCCAAAATTCTCATCCTCTTCAAGACTACGCCATTCTTCTGACATTCTCACAGTGTATAATTTGAACTTCGCATCCCTCACCGTCGCGGCCCTCAGTCTCTCACCCGCTTTCTCGAAGCTCATCCCCGAACCTGAGATGGCTACATGGGCCGGTGGATCTGGCTCGCATGGCTACGAGTACACAGTCGATTCCACCACAAACGTCCCTGGCGACGCACAAGTAGGTGACTACTCAGTCTCCGGTGTGACCGGCAACGGCCAAATCACCGCCCAAACCTCCTACTCCGTTGGCGTCACCGTCGAAGTGGGCGTTGAACTCGGTCTCGACTTCGAATCCATCACCAGCGCCGCCGGCATCTCGGACTCCGTCTCCACCACCACCGAGAAGGGCTCCACCCAGGGCGTCACAGACACCTGCCCAGAAGGCGACTGGTACTGCGCCTTCAGCATCACGCCCACGATGGTGCAGGTCAAGGGAAAGGCGACACTCCATGTTGCATGTGGCATCCAGGGCGATCCCACACCGTACATCATCACATTCCCCAAAATTGGCTCGGATGGGAATCCCATCACCAACGCGGAGGCCTGCACATGCAAAAATCTGAAGAATTGGGCTGATCCGGGACACATTGGGCTGTTGTACCCAGGCGATTGTGCGTTGCCCAGTGGGTCGTAGGTGGAAATTCACGTGAGACGCTCGACGGTCCAAAGCATGTATCGGAGGAGGTTTGAAATTCTGGCCCCACTTATCACTTTGAATGCAATGAGTCTCTTAGCGCGTATGTATTTGTTCTCGTTCGAGCGAGCTGGATCGGTATGATATTACGTTGCTGTGTAAATAGTGGTAAAGGAGCATCTGCGAATATGAAATAGTACCAAGCGTTCTTTTATGAACGGACGAATCATTCTGCAGACCACGAAATGATCTACTGAGATCTCAATTATTCAAAGCGCTCGTTCGAGAAATCCAATGATAAGCAGTGGTCCACCTTCTTAACATCATCGGACGGGTTCAAGCATGCTCGGACGATATTGCAGACTCGCGAGGAAATCATCGTCTGCGCTCTGGTCGGGAGGCTAGAAGACAGCGATACCATCGCATGACGCCCGAGGCTCGACACTTGAAAGCCCGTCTGAGTAAATGTTAGTGAAGGTCAGAGAGGACGTGTCATGCACTGTGGAAGCTATATACGGCGAGTCGGACTGGACTGGTCCTCGATGGATGACGATCTGGATGATGAAGGTATCTGCAAAGCTGTCAACTAGAATTGCCTCGCAGGTTCTCCTGCCCCTTATGGAGACAGGTTTCTACAGTATCTAAAATTAGTCTTCAATCGACTCCATATCTCTTGGCGTTGTGTGCCGTAGGGCTGAGGATTGAGGCTCAAGCCACCGCGCAGTTGGCTCAAAAAACCTCCCCAACACCCACCTTCCTACTTGTCACAATCACCTAGTCTTCATAGCTTGGGTAGACTGTTGTGTTGTCGGCAGCTTCATCCGCAAGAATGAATCCAGCAATGGCCCCCCAATATCGCAACCAATACCATCAGCAACGCGTTCCGCAACCTACTCACGGTAGAAGAGGCCAAGGTGAACACTCTTTCTCTACATTCTCTTGAATATTCACTTTCCAGGCTGTCGAAGCGTCGATTACGTCTGTCGATCGGTCGCGCTCTGATAACAACTTCTACAAGAATGCGCTCGAGGCAGGAGATTGACGACGGCGCATTCGCGAGACCCACACTGCCATACCATCTATCTGATCAGTTGTTTTTGCTGATTTTCTTGCTTCTGGAACAGGCTCAGGAGCTGCGCATCCGCAGCAGAATGATAAAGAATATCAGAGAAGGTTGCGAGAAGAAATTGCGGCGCGACAACAACAGGAACGGGTGCAAGATGAGGCAAGGCGCAGAGCATCCAAGCCAACAGACAAGACGATGCCGGAAGGGGTAGATGAGTTGATTGTTGGCGATGGCGTGGCACAATACAGGAAAATCCGAGACGTCGAGAGAAGGCTTGATAGCGTCATGATGCGGAAGAGGCTCGACATGCAGGATAAGTACGTTGCAGATCAGATGCCCGGAGGCACCTTCTCCAGTAGCGGCGGGAGGACAAAGAGGATGAAGATCTGGATCAGCAACACCGTCGAGAATCAGCCCTGGCAAGGGGGCGGTATGGACGAGAGTGCTTTCGATTTCACCATGGGGACCGAAGCAAGCTACAAGGTCAAGATTCAGGGTCAATTGATGGTTGATGAAGATGTAGAGGATGCGGAAGAGAGTGAGAGTAATGATGAAGTGGAAGGGGGAAAGGCCGCAGGAGAGAAGCAGAAGAATGGCGAAGATGCAATGGATACTGAACCAGATGGTCAAGACGCTGCGTCGAAACCCCTGAAACCTTCCCAGCCCAGTCGACCGTCTCAGCAGAAGACGAAACTCAGTCATTTTTTCAAGAGCATCACGGTGGATTTCGACCGCAACAAGAACCTGCAACCGCAGGGAATGACTCAGGTCGAGTGGAAGAAACCGCCTATGCAACCCAATACGCCTATTCTGCCCCCTGCAGCGGACTTCGATAGTCTCGAGTTCGAGCGTAAGAGCGACGAGAATATTAATTGCGCCATCAACTTCTACCGAGACGAATCACCGGAGCGCTATCTCCTTGACAAGCCCCTATCCGAACTGCTCGATACAACCGAAGATGATCGGACCAGTATTGTGATGGGGATATGGGAGTACATCAAAGCAATGGGCCTCCAACAGAGCGATGAAAAGCGGCAGATCCACTGTGATGATCGACTCCGAGCGGTCAGTCATCGCCGTTTCCTCAACTCTTTCAATCTTTACTGACTCAATGGACCCAGATCTTTGGGCAAGATACCATCTACTTCCCGCACATCAGCACCATGCTCGCATCTCATCTCTCGCCTCTCCCCCCACTGTCGGTCCCCTACACAATCCGCGTCGATCCAGAGTACCATTCCCTTCCCGATCCACAGCGCTACACCATCTACACCCTCTCCCTCCAAGTCCCATCGATCCCGACCCCACCTCCGGGACTATCCCCACAGACCATCCAAGAACTCAAACAGCTCCAGCAAAAGGACRAACATATCGCGTTTCTCATTCAAGCCATCGGTAAGAGCCAACGCAAACACAAATTCTTCATGCAGATGGCCAAGGACCCTGTTAACTTCACGAAGAAGTGGATGGCAAGCCAGAAGCGGGATCTGGAGATTATCTTAGGCGAAGACGGTAGGTTCGAGGATGGCAGTCATTTGGCAGGTGAATGGAGCCGGGGTGGTGAGGACGGTGTATGGGGAAAAGGTGAAGTCAAGGAAGCCGTTGGCGTGATGGTGCAAAGGCCGGACAAAGATAGGAGAGCATTCTGAGGTTTGGATGGTAGGTCGTGCAATATGTATCAGGAAAGCTCAATGTCTTCCCATCAGCATTTCATCGGTATTGACTCACCTGGGTAATATCTAAGCATGCTGGCAGATTCGACGTGATTAACATAACTTTGTACCACGTTATTGGGCATGGGGACTGCACTTTACTCAACCGCCAGGTCGAAAATCAGAGTACCAAAAGCATCTGCACACATGAACCCAAAGCTCACATACTTCCCTCACTCGCCTTCCCCCTCAAGCCACAACCTTCAGAACCTTACCCACTCCAACCCTCCTCAATCCTCACAACAATGCAGCTCATCTTGACAACGCCCCCCCTTTGTCCCCAAAATCCCCTCCTCACAATCCACCAAACCATGAACCAAACCACCTCCTTCTCCCTCCTCCTAACCATCCTCTTCCTCGCCAACCTCCTCAGCTACCTCCTCTACCGGCACTACTCCCACTGCCGGTCTCCCAACCCCACCCATCGCTCCACCACCACCACCACACTCCTCCTCAACACCGCCCTCACGCAAACCCTCCTCTGCCCCTTCGCCATCCGCTCCGTGCTCACGCACCTCACCCCCACCTGCACGCGCCTGAACTGGCTCGCCATAACCTCCTGCACGGACGCCTACGCCACAGCCTGGGTCTGGATGGCCCTGACCCTCATCATCGTCGCCACCATCATCCTGATCATCCACTTGGGGCGATTCATCTGGTTCGCACGCGCGCTGCGCCACTTTGCCCCCCATCCCCATGACGATTCCCCGACAGCAACAATGAGGAGGATGAGGCGAGAGATGTCGAGACCGGGTATCCCGGCGCTGGTGTTCGCGCACGCGGGGTTTCAATGCTGTTGGCTGGCGGCGGGGGTGGTGGGGTATGCGGATGTGGTGATTGGGGCGGG